>JAODKM010000016.1:13022128-13036495 GCA_026780845.1 Petrocephalus sullivani | reverse complement strand
CAGGTGTGTTAAATGAGGGTAAACCCAAAAATGTGCAGGACTCCGGCCCTCCAGGACTGGAGTTGGAGACCCCTGCACTACGCACTCACAATCAGTAACAAATTCTCGTTACATGCACACATACACATATAACCCCCCACAAACACACAAAAACAAAACACCAATGCACACAAAATCCTAATATGAACTCAAAACAAATACTTTTAGGAGTGACATACATTGGTTTAGTTTGTATTAACTGTTCTTACAATAATCGGAAGTGCGTGGATAATTGCGGAAGCGAATATTCGCTTTGTTTTTCGGGGTGCGTTTTACATATAGCGGGACGTAAAATAAACTATAAGCACAGTTCCATGTGTTGAAGCCAACATTTATGTGTGAAACCCCACTGAGCGTAAATATGTAGTTAAAATAATTCCACTAGATGGCAGAATAAACCACAATATACAACACCGACAGGTTATCAAAGAAGCACTTTTAATTTTAATAATTTTCTCTCCTTGATTTCATATAGTACAGATATAAACTATGCTTAGTTAGTCATGCTGCCATTCCGAATGACGACTTGTTATATGGAAAAAAAAACGTTCATTTTATAATTGAAGGGTTATGTGTTTTTTTTCTTACCGGAACAGTACCGTGAAAACGTGGGAAAACTGCATCGTTACACCCCTAGTAGAAAGACATTCTTTTTGGGGTGATTAAAATACATTTGAAAAATTCAACAGCAAATGCCTCTTCCTATAAATCATGACCCGGTTACTCAAGACGATGCACAGACCTTGCAAAAAGCACTTTAATGTAGGGCCTAGGCAACGGTCGACACCATAACAATCTAGATCAGCGATGCCCAATAAATCAACCGCGATCGACCAGTATTTCGCGAAGGTTGTGCTGGTAGATCGCGCAACATTCAAAAAATGTTTTATTTGTTAGCCTGTATCATCTGTCCTCCTTTTGCCATTCGCCACTTGACTGACGTGAAGCGCGGCCAGTCTGCTGTTGCCTCATTAAAACTTTGTCATATTGGGTTACCATAACAGCTACTTAGATCCCTTCTCTTCTAACAATTCTTGCAGATCACACGGGTGACCCCGCAGAAAACGCGAATGTATTGCGAGCTAATGCAAAACTCCAGCGAGCAAAGTGACCCAGCTAGCCTTCCGATTTATACATTCTAAAAAAACGGATATAAAATAATGACTGGGGAGCCGGACCAAGTAAGACACCAAAAACTTACCACTTCCATGTTGGATGGGACTGACTTTTTTCACAGTGTGATATTCGACCACCACGTACTCAGTGTGTGTGTATGTATATGTGTGTGTGTGTGTGTGTGTATATATATATATATATATATATATAATAGTGTTATGTGTTTATGTATATAAGTGTGGGCACCCCTGATCTAGATAGATCAATAGGCCTACTGCATATCTGAAACATTTTTGTTATAATTTTGGGGTGAACTGCTCCTTTACATATTATAACATGTTTGCAGTACAAATGTATTACGGACTTTTAGCACCTTCAATGACTAATTTATATGCAGTTTTTTTATGAACAGTTGCAGCTTTATCAGTGTTAAATTCCACCCCAGTTAAGCCTGAAATCACTATCCGCAACAAAACCACTTAGTTGAAACAAACACCAGCTAACTCAAAGGAAAAACACAAACACACAGAACACCTACCCAATGTCACAGTCAAAAACACAATAATGTAACAAATTACACACAATATGCATTCATACACCAGTGGTTAATTGGTACAAGCAATGAAGAGAAAGTTAGTGGGTCAAGTACTTTGCATTTACTCTTTGCTTTGGTGGTGCTGAAGTCCAGCTAAGTGAAGGACAATCCTTAGACAGCTCATTTATATAGAACAATAAACAATGAAAAGAACCAGTGCATGTGTGATAAGAAGCAGGGACATTTCAGATTTGACAGATCCACTCGCAGAAATGCATTTACATGACAGCCCATTGCTAGGAGAGTTTGGGATATCATGGTACTTCATTTCTTTGAGGACAGTATCTATTTATTTTCAAGGACTGTATGTTTTCTGAGCGAAAGTCCAATTCAGAAGTGGAAGCCTCATAAAATAGCTGTACTATCATTTATAGAGCCAAATGCTTTCATTTTTTTTGTTTGACTGTTGTTTGCTTTCAGATCATAAAATGTTCAATAGTGAACTACTAAATGTAATTACAATGGTTAAGTCAATTAATCTTCTAAATTGCTATTAGTTCAATAGGATAGCAGTCTAATTGGGTTTCCAGTAAAAACACATTTTACAAAGTGAAATGGTCTGCAGCTGAAGATGAGAATAATTTATGTCTTAAATGTCTTTTTTCTTTACTTGACTCAACAATAATATAACAGGTTTATGCAAGTCAACCACACGAGTGGATATATATATATATTTGATGTTGTTGGCAGGCAAGATGGTACAGCTCTGCTTAGATAGCCATGCTCTCCCTATTATATGCATCAGTTTAATTCAAGGTGGACTGCAATTCTATTCCAGTTGTGTAAGCTAACCCTGGCCTAGATCTGTCTTAATAGGATGGGGGCTGTGGCCCTCGGAATACTACAGCCTTTAACTAGCTGAGTTGTTTTTAAAAATGAATGGATTTTGTGAGGGTGTGACTTCCGCCTGTCGAAATACTTTTGTGAAGAGATACTTTATTTCTGGTTTAACATAAAAATGTTGTGGAATCAAAAATAAATTATTTATCACTTTTCGTATACGTCCATTGAACAAAATAAAAACAACATGGATTACAACCACTGTTCCCTTTGTTGCACCCATCATTTCCGCGTAAAACCTCGCTTTGAATGTAATTTGAAAATATTTTCACTAGATGGCAGAATAAACCAGACTTTGAAACACTTACACGCAATAAGGGTTATACTACGATTTACCAAAATCAGGAAAAACTGTTCTGACTGAATGAATACATGCATGAACGAATAGATTACATGAGTAATATTTTGCTTCAGCATGTATCCTATACATGACATTTAACAAAAAAAATTAAAGCATACTCAATAGTTGAAAGGGTAGGTTGGAGAAATGAGATCGATGGTGAAAATCTTAATAATTTATTCTCCAGTAACAATTATGAGAAAATTAAGTATTTGGGGGGGGCTTCTCTGAAATGTTTCTTTAAGAAATATTGCTCTGCGTTCACCTCAGAGATCAAATATAGCAGGAACTTGTGACTTGTGTCATCGCAAGTAGATGCACCATCGGCAGCATGGCTTTTTACTAATGAACGCGCCCACGGAGGCCGGCTGTGCCGTGCTTATAGTGGCTCTCCCCAAACTGCCCCCCAGGTCTGAAAGGCTGGATCCCCTTCCTCTGTCCGGACAGCATATTGCACGCACCATACGCGCTGCCGCTCCGCCTGAGTAAGGGAAGGCTCAGCATCTCCTGCCATAGCCCCCTTCTGTCTGTGTTTTACGTGGCTGGGGGTGATTTACTAACATAGTGAGTTTATAAAAGTCACTGCGTTACTAAAAGGGGCATAAAATGTGGACAACCCAACGTAAGGCAACGTAAGTAAAGTCTCCAGCAAAAAACACTGGGAATTTCTTTTTTGCAATGTGAGCGTTGAAGGAGCACTGGCAAAACTTTTTCTATTTTCTTTTTGCAATAAACCTTGAATTCATGTCTTTGCATAGAAAGCAAAGATCCAAACATTATCAAGAGAAATCTGTCACACTAATTTTGTGGCAAATATTTTCAGAGCTGTTTAGAAGAAAGGTCCTTTTACTTAGCACAGCAGCACCGAGTCTGGGACTCTAGCCTCAGGGCTACATTGGGTGGGGGTTTAAGCTTCACATCTGGCTCTGTGAGTGGCACATGACCTGTGCTGCCCTTGCAGGCTTCATCCTGCTACTCCGAGTTGAGTCCTGTGATGGACTGCCGTCCCCTTCAGGGTATCCCCTACCTTCTGCCCATACCTTCGTTGGATGGACCACTTGCTTGGCGCGATGCTCTGCAGGATAAACAACACCGACGGACGCGTTAGCTGTGCAGGAAATTTAATCTTGTAATTTCCTTGCAAGCCAAGTTTGCATTTGCTATAGACGACAGTTCCCGGACATCTGTTTCGGGCTTTGAAAGCAGTGTTTTTGCTGTGCGGTGATCACCTTTGCGAGGACGGCGGACATCTGGAAGGCAGGCCTGCAAGAGGGACTGGGGTCAGGCCCAGCGAAGCCTTCGGTGGCGGGTCTTCTCCGCGCCGTCTACCGCCAGCCGTTGAGAGCCAAGCAGATGGTTCTCATTTTCAGCTCCATTTCCTTTCAGAAATGGAAGAGCACAAGAATAGCAGGACTTTGTCTGAGCAGTCTTTCCCCACCGCACCTGCTTTCATCACCCATCTCGGCCCGCCACCCTCAGTTGGCATCTACAGAAGGCCATGACATCAACTTTGTTTGTTTTAGGATTTTACAGAGCCCGTTGAGGATATTATTGAAAAGCTGTTTAATCAGAGTTTAGACAGGCTCTTAGTAATGGCATCTCGTTTTATGGGTACAGGAGGTGAGAAGTAAAAAAAAATCTGTAAAAAATTGTGGATTTTTTTCCACTAGTACCGTGTTCAACTGTTATGTCTAACAGTCACGCAAGCCAGGGGACGCATAAAGACAATCTCACCATGTAAGCACATCTCCAGCGCCTCCATTTTACTGCCTTACTCTTGTCATCATTATTGTTACTGTAGTAATTGCTTAGCAGATGCTTTTATCCAGGAAACATCACAACTTGCTATTTATTCAACATTATGTCGCGGTTGTGCAGATGGACGTTTTACTTGAGCAATTTGTGTTAAGTACCTCGCCCAAGGATGTACCATCAGGGCCCCTCCTGGGACAGGTGGCAACCTTTTGCTTCGAGTCCATGTCCTTAAACGCTACCTGCTGCCCCAGTCTTGAAAATGAACCCACGGAGAGCTAGGGAGAATAAACAGTGCCGGTGCACTGCTTCGATTGCATCGGCTACCGACTCGGCTGATTTTCACTTTCGGATGGTGAGTTCATTAACTAGTTAAACATCCTTATAGATGAGGCTACGTTGTCTCGATTTGCTCCTGCGGCAAAAAAAACATGCAATCTCTCCATAGATTGTTTGCACGGGGTGCTGTCTGGTGTGGTTCCATTAAAGGTGTCAGCACTTAATAAAGAGTGTTCAGGACTCGCTGGAGGTGGGGTTAAAAGAGAACGCAGTTAACAGGAAAATGCTGCATGGTAGCTTTAGAAGAGCGACTCAGCAGCCTGCCACATTCCAGGTAATCGATCTGTTCACATGTTCGCCGGCTTTGGTAGTATTGGACAAGCAATCTTGAGTGATAGGCTATGTTCTTGTTCTGAATCAGCTGGATCAAAGAACCGTCTCATGCCACATGTCCCTGAATGAAGTCTGCTAAGGAAAGCTTTAAGATTTATGCTGTGTGATAAGTCCTTTTTTCCTTGAATATTCAATGTTTCTGTACCCAAGCAGCCTCGTTCCCTCCCTCGGCAGTCACGTGACATTTTGCTCCATCATCTTTCCATTCTTCACGCTATCAACAAGCTCTCTGTAGTGCCAGGCAGTGGAGGGCATGGAAATTGCCCCCAGTGACATGTTTCACACGAGCAGCTGAATCGGTCGAATCGGCCACAACCATAAAACCAGCCTCATCCAAACCCAGATGAGCCTTCTTGTAGCATTCATGCAAATGTTGGTATTAATGGGGAGCAATCTCTCGATGGGATTATTCCTGTATTGCGCATGGGAGCCTGGCGCCGAATGAGAAATGAGTCCTGGGTTTTTAATTTCTTCATCCGCTTGTGAATCGGAATGGTTCAGAGAAGAGAATACAAATCCTGGGCCATCTGATTCTAAATGTGAGCAATTCATCATTGCAAAACGTGAACCCATTACAAAGAAGATCATTTTTCCCCACTTCGAGTTAATCAGTCTTCTTTGTGCCCCCAACACATCATGACATTGCATTGTTTGTTTTCATACAGAAGAAATTCATTAGCTCCAAATCCAGGTCTCCTCCACAAAGTCTGACGATGAAAAAAGACAAATCAGCGTTTTAATTTGTAAAAATTTTAACACGCATTGGTTATTTGTGGTTAAGGTACCATTGGTAGCACAATTACTGTACAACACTAAAATGGGTGATTTAGGAATACAATCCGGGTGTTTTTCTACCACATTTCTATTAAACCGTGTGTCTGAAAATGCATTTCAGACCTCAGGCTTTTTGTGATGGAAAGTTTTTCAAGCAACAAAAAAAAATGAATAGGATCCTCACACACACACACACATATAAATTGCTGAGGATATCATACTCAGAGGTGTCAATTTCAGGTCCAGAAAATAAAAATCCAGACCAGGATTTTGTTTCATCCAATAAGTTGCACATAAAGAGGCGCAGTCACAGAGTGCTCAACTAGCTGGTTGAAAGAAAATCTTGGTCTGGATTTGTACTTTCTGGACCTGAAATTGGCACCTCTAATCATACTAGCTAACTAGACGGATGTGTTATACAGTAGGTGCAAAGTGCCACAGTGAAAAGAGATGCAATATGTGAATCCATGCAAAGTTGAAAAACATTTGTACGTGCACATTTAAGCAGAGGCAGGCCTGATGGTTGGGGGAAGGACTGAGTCGTAGTGGAGAAGGCCTTACTGGCATGTTACACAGGCTAAGCCCGTGTAGCGGTGAGGTGACCAGCAGAGGTGGGAGGAGCCTCGCTTCCATGCCCAGTGGGAGCTCAGCCGCGTGCCAGCTGGTCTGATCTGGGCTGCTCCGTGACCCGAATCGAAGTTCGCAGCCAGGTGAGGTCACTTGGGGGGTCGGGTGCCATATTTGGAGCGTGTCGGTTACGCGGCGACCGGATTTCGGATTGCACGTCTCTTATGCGGCAGGGAGTTTGCTGCGTGGTGTTTATAGCACGGGGATCTGGGGAGGGGAACTGACACGGGTGTATTGTTTTTTTGTGTGGCATTAATAAGAATAATGCAAAGACGCCGTTTCCGCGGGCACAGTTACTTAGGAGTAGATGTAGGGCATGCGCTCAGGGTGCGATCCAGGGACCGAGGGAAACATAGCAAGGGGACTTAATACCTTAAATCTGTTACATGTAAGGAAAAAGATGATTTATGTGTACCTGGTGTGTGGCGGCTGCTTATGGTTGCAGGTGGTCCCAGGGTGGGACTGTAGTGGTTTTTATGGTCATGGTGTTAACTCTGTTATTGCTGTGTCGGAAAAGCAGAATGTCACCCACCAAGAACTGCGTGTCGGTTAGCACAGCCACCGCGTATCTGTTATTGTCTCGTCTACCCCTGTGCTTTGGCCTTACGATGAAACCACATCTGTGCTGGGCACAGCTGCTTGGCTGTGAGACTTGGAGTTTCATAAGAAGCAGTGTCTGAGCGGCACCTGGCCTTTTCCTAAATATTATTAAAATAAAAATCTTCAGGTTCAACCAAAGATAATAGAATAAAATCACCCATTTGACGTAATGTCCTTAAAATGCAAGCATATATCACCAGCTGGATGTGATGGTACATTTATCTTAGAGCTTGTGAAATAGGCCGTTTTATCCCAAAAGACAGGATGTTGAAGACTGCTTGCAGTTTTAAATGTCAAATGCAAAAATACAAAACAAAAAAAAAAATTCCCAGAAGGCTCATACAGGACACATTTAGGTGCCAGCAGTGATATATTATTACATACTCACGTAATTAATGTTCCTGAACAGAAACATTCTTTAAACACTTTCAATCATATTCCAAACAGCTGAATTCTTCTTTCTTTTTTAAGGATCTACATTGCAAAACTCTTACGAAAGTCCCTGGGTTTCTGGAAGATGACAGGATACATTATGAACACAGCGGTGGTAGCATTAAGGACACTGGGTTAGGAGGTTATGCAGAGTGAAAAATGCAGGAAATCAGTATTTGGAGACTAAGTAGACTGGAGGATATGTAATCCCAGTCCTCAAGAGCCTCGGGGTACCCAATTTTTCATTCTACCTTGGCCGTTAATGGTCGTAATTACCCTTAATGAAAGCCATCATGTGGATTAGTTAGTGACTGTGCCTGGTGTTTCAGGTGTGAATCAGTCATTAATTAAAAGGTTACTCTAAGAGAATTTCTCTTGATCCTAATCCTGAGGAACCGCCAAGGATGCCAGGTTTTACTTCCAACTGAGATTATAATTAATTGTGGAGAAAAATGTAAAGATAATTATAGATGAAACTAATTCCGATCTATAATGCAGCTTTTTCCCCAGTGGAATAATCTATGTGCCAAATCCAACCTGGAATGTAGTGGCTGGGAACGCCTTGTGTTCTAATTTAAAATCCAGTTTAGTGCCACTGAACTGAAAACCACTGTCATCTTGGTGGTGATCATGCCGCGGTGGACGAGAGCTGTATCTGTATTAAGGCTCATCTAATTACACAGAGGTAATCTAAAGGCCCCCATTCCTGGATCCGGCCATTTGCCCTGACAGCATCTTACCTTACCTTAGTTGGACCATCAGTCCAGTATTAGAAGATGGTGCTGAGCACCATTTACACGACTGTAGCCCAACTGGTATCTCCCAAACCTTGTCTTATTACAGGGGTCACATGACATAAGACACCAATATTTCCTACGTCGTAGGCCCCAAAGAATTAAAATAAAAATAATGCAAGGCAATGGTGTGTATGTATCCTCCGATGGCGCCCCTCTTGGGTTATTATGTGCATTGTTGCCCTAGAATCCAGGATAGGTTTGCACCCCCACAACTCTGCACTGGACAAGTGGAGACAGAAGATGGGTGACTGTATTATTTGTTTTTCAATTCAGTTGTACAGGTTTTAGGTCACGTTAAAGGTGGAAAAAGTTTTAAATGATTTATCGTTGTCTTGTTTTTTTAACGTCACAAAAACCTGGCATTTTAACATTTTAGCATGTCCAGCATCTAATCAGCTGTCCTTCATTGTGCATTTACATTTACGGCATTTAGCTGACACCCTTATCCAGAGTGACTTACATTTCCCAATTGCAGGGATTCTCCCTGGAGCAACTTGGGGTTAAGGGTCTTGGTCAGGGACCCACTGGTGGTAGGTGGGATTCAAACGTCTCGGTCCATAACCGGAGTCTCCTACCACTACGCCACCACCATCCCCATTGTGCCTTATGTAGTTCCTTTAACCTGCAAGTATCAAGGCTACAGTCATTAATGGACAAACCCATGACTTCTTGGAGAACTGCCCTACAGTACTTGCCTGTTCTTGACTGTGCCCTTCATTGAGGCCCTATCAGGCTGATGGACCCAGTCTGCCTGACTCTTCTTGGTAGAGACCAACTAGAGGCCTCAGCATGGTTGTGGGAACACTTGACCGATAATAGAAAGGTGCCAGGTGTCTCCTTCAGTCTGAAAGAGGCACTTTTTGTTCTCTCTAATACATCCTGAGTATGTGTGAGTTTTTTTTCAACACTATGATATCAGCAATTCATTGGATCTCAGCCCTGGACCCATGGTGAGGGAAGCAATGAATTGGAGGTGACAGAGAGAAGCAGGGAGGACACCTGGCTGATCCAAGGCTAAGGAGCATGCAGGCACATACAAAGAAATAGCACACGGACCGAAAGTGATGGAATGCTTGTTTATTTTTGCAGGTAAAGGAACATCAGTTCTTCGGTGTGGAAGAGGCCTTCATCCTTCATCACTCTCCCTTGCCCAGAAAGACCTGGTAACAAGATGCTTTTACAGTACCAACCCACAAAGAAAAGTTCCCCAAGGATATGCACCTCACATTCTGAGCTCAGTGCATCTCAGTAAGGACTCTTTGAGAGATATTCTTATCTGTTATCCAGAATATTGTCAGACCCTGAAGGTTAGTGTAAACGCCATCTGAAGGGTTCCGCTAGTATTTGTTAGTTACTCGATTGAATGTAGGAGAACTGATAGTAAGGATCAGAGTTCGACTCATCTTGCAATTTGATGGTGGTCTGCGATGATTATATTCAATAGCGACAGCTTTGGGGGTAACTGAGTGGCGAGAATGCTATGGATTAAGTATTAAGTTGTGTCAAAGCATTTTAAGTGTTTCTGCATTTATCCCTGAGCAGTGATTTGGCCAATCAACAGTTCTACTCTTAGGTCTCAGAGATGAAAAATGAGTCTGAGAGTAATTAGTCATACTGCAGCGTATTTAAGAAACTGAGGGCCGAATGCAATGCAGTGACAGAAAATGAGCGATGGAGAAATGGGAAATCACTGACTTCTGCATGTTTTCTGTAATGCATACTGTATCAATAGGGCTTCCAATGTGAGGAATTCAAGGGGGAGATCATGGATTTTGCGGCTTAGGTCGCAGCACATGCAAGCACCCGCAGCAGGCGCGTCGCAGGCCTCATGCACGCTACAGTCCAGAGAATAGTTCTGCTGAAATTGCATCCTTTCCCGTACATATGGCTCCTAAATAACCATGAAGAATTACAGAGACAAATGGAGCATTTTAGGCCATCAAAAGCTTCCCAGCTGTACTAGGTGCAATTGATGGAACATTGTTCTCCAGTTCATCGCACCATCCATTAATTGAACGTTTATTGAAACAGACTCCATAAGTGGTCAGGTCGTATGTCATCCTGAGTCAATTACTGCTCCGTTAATTTATCCCCTAACCAGCCATTCCTACCCATAGAGACTTTATCTACAAATGTTCCATGATGTCTTCTACGGGAGACAAGGATAGGTGCCGAGCATTAAGTTTTCAGCTCATAAGAGCATTTTAGAAAGTTAATAACATGGACTGAATTGAATGGATGCAATTGTTTGCTGTGGGGGCCGGGAGAAGCTGACCGGGGAGTTGGAATATCCATCGATGCTGCCTGGAGACAGGCTGCACTGTTAATGAACACCTTTTGCTACTTATACCCATCCGTGGCTTTGATTATACTGCTCTGCCTTTTCAGTCCCTCTGTTCTCTGTCTTTGTATAGCTGATTTAATAAAGGCAAGTTTTGATCACATTAATCATGGCTACATGGTGGTAGGTTCACAACCTACAATGATTTCAATTCTTTGAATTGCTATGGTAAATATTGTGCCTTTTCTTTTTATTTATGTAATAGTTCTTTTTATTTTTAATTATGTAAATTACCCAGCATATGGGTAGTGAGAAAATTACAGGGAGCTTAAATCCAGTGCTACTCTAAAAAAATGACTGAATCACTTTTTTTTTCCCTCCAGAAGTGAAGTGTTTTAGATCCCATCTATTTACTTACCTCACAGGGCCTCCATTCAAGACTAAATCAACACTTGGGACCCACACCACTGACCTCACATTACCAGTCGCTGGCCATCGTTGCCTGCCAGCGAACTACATTTGTTTTTCCAGTAATTAAATCTATCTACCCGACAAAATGAAGTTGCAGCCCCAGACAATAATGGCTTTTTTTTCTCCCCCTTGTTTTGAAGATTTCCGGGAGGAATGTCCCCGAGATGAGAAATCTGTGTTTTAGAATAGGGTCCCGTTGGCCCTCGTGAACCTTCCTTTAGAAAGGAAGATTGGCAGGCTCTGATTTCCCCCCAGAGTGGCAGGAAACCCAGTCCAATAACACGGAATGGCTGATGAGGTTCTCTGGGTGAGAGAAGCATTCGGGGAGGCATTGAAATTGAAGTACACAATTTCTAAAGCTTCTCTGGGGTGCGCAATCAGCTCCCATACTGAGCACATTTCCTCATATAAACGGCAAATAAACTGTTTATATATACCATAGTATATACAGTATTAAATTAGACACTCACTAAATTAAAATTTCTTTTTTTTATTAATAAAAAGAATAACAGAAAAAAATCTCTTTTTTTATTAGAGAACTGTTCCTTGTATATTGGAACATGGTCCATTTCGGTGGATATTAAAATTTCTCTTTTTCTTCTTCTTTAATCAGTTCCTCCTTTATGCTCTCCCCTCCTTGTGTCCTCTCCAGAGAGATTTTTCCCCTTTTTTCCTTCATCTTCCTCCTCTTCTACTTCTCCTCTGGTAATAACCTCTCTGCTGTTTTCTTCTTGCACCTCCGTTTTGAAGGGCAACCGGAAAAAAAAAAACTTCTTTTGTGACTATTTGAAACGGGTTGCTTTTATGTCTCGCATTATGATGTTAAGCCGCTTACAACACGATATTATGCCATTTTCTCTGACATTTGACTCAGAAATAATGAAAATATTAAATAGTTATAGAAGTATGTACAGATACATAGAGAGCAAGGGAACGACCCGGCTGATACACAGGGATGAAGAGTCTGCCTTCTGATGACTGTAAAATGGACCAGTAACAAAGGCAATTGGATTATGTTAATTATATACATAGAACAAGGCTGCCCTGCCCTGCTCCTGGAGGTCTACCACCCTGCAGAACTTGGGTGTTTCTCAATACCAAGAACGCGAAGATCGTACTTGTGGTCTTGGCAAGACCAGTCTTGCTAACTTGCCTTCGAAGATACAAACTTCAGGCACATTGGATCATGGGTTTGATCTCCTTCAGTAATAATGCTCGACATTTTTGGGGTGGGGCAAGAACGACGTCAGGTTTTTTACCGTCCTCTGACATCTATTCTTCAGTATTGGAACTGGGCTTCGGCAATGGAAGATGATGTAAAACGGGCTCACAAGAGCAGAAGTACGGTCAAGTATGCCTATTGGGAAACACCTCAGAAGGTGCAACCCTAAGTTAACACACCTGATACATGCTACTGAAGGGCTTGGTTATCTATATCAGATGTGTTAGGGCTGCACCTAAGCTCTGCAGAGTGGAAGACCTCCAGGAGCAGGGTTGGGCAGCCCTGACTTACAATCTCCTCTCTAGATTAATGCACTATTATTAAAGAACGTGAAGTGCTGGACCAGTTGTATACTGCATGTCACATGTATAGTTCTAATATCAGAAGTACAGGGATGGCACAGCCATCTATGTGGAGTTGACCTGTTCTCCTCATCTTTGCGTGGATTTTCTCCTGTGGTCCATAAACATGTGTTTAGAAGAATAAGCATCTGTTTGTGATTTTCTGTGTGAGTGAGTTCATACAGTGGGTGAAAGTCTCTTTGTGTTTGATTCTGAGACTTGCTGGCTGTTGCCTCTCTGACATTTATTCAGAGATTTCTTGTAAGCACTTACCTCAAGTACAGGCTGCAGTGTGGGCCTAATTCCAGTATGGCAAAATGCTTCTGACGCCCCTGCTGATAGTCCACATAAAAAAACAAACTTTCATGCTTGAAAAGGGGTTACAGATAAAAAATTCCATATTTATTTTATAAACACTATTTTCTAAAGAAGTAATAACTAAGATGCTTTGCCAAACTGGTGTATCACAAAGATTCAAGCACATAGTGGTTTTGTAAAGAACGTAACTGTGACTACTGACAAAAAACTATTGCTGAAAAAGAGAAACCCAGTTTACATTATTAATGAGAATATCCAGACAATATTCATAATAACCAAATAAGTTCAGCTTTTTAATATACTCCCGCCGCCCCTGATAAAGATGTGTAAAAACCCTTAAAAATAAATTCATTTTATATTGCAGTAGCATAATCTCACACTGAAAATTTTCAAAAAATCTAACTTCTTATTTGAGTACATTTATTCATTGGACAATTAATCTCACATTATGAAATAATTATTTATAACAAAATCACCAGTGCCACAATTATTGGCACCCCTAACAAGTCCTATAAAATAAATGCAACTGAAGCATTTTTGTAATTTATTCCTTTTTATGTTAATCAGAGTCTTTAGGAACTTTTAATTAGTAATCCATGATTTCCTGTTTCTCTGGGGTATAAATACAACATGGCACAGAGGCCCATTTATCTTAGCCACTCTTCAAAATGGGAAAGACAAGAGAACCTGTCATTAAAGTAAGGCAGAGGTGTGTTGATCTTCGTAAGTCAGGAAATAGCTACAAGAAAATAGCTACTCACCTAAACTTGCCCATATCTACTGTACAGTCAGAGCAATAATTAAAATTTTAAAACAAATGGTACTATGACAAACAAGGCTGGACGAGGACCCAAGTTTATCTTGCTACCACGCACAGTGAGGAGGATGGTTAGGGAGGTAAAAAAGTCTCCAAAGCTCAGTGCTAGAGAACTGCAGCAAAGAGTGGCATGTTGGGGTCACCAAAACCCCACAACAACCATTAGACGTTATCTACATGCCAACCAGTTGTTTGGGAGGCATGCCAGGCTACGGTCACAAACATAACTGTGTCCAGTTTGCTAAATGCTACTGGAACTAAGACTAAGCTTTTTGGCAACAAACACTCCAGGTGGGTCTAGCGTAAAACAAAGGACGGATATGCGGAAAAGCA
>JAODKM010000016.1:12942932-12981271 GCA_026780845.1 Petrocephalus sullivani | reverse complement strand
GGCGGCATGTAACTTCAAAACACAAATTTAATTGCTTTGTCTGACGACTCTGGGGATGTTGTTTGCTCTGGTTAATGTTCCTCGACAGGTTGCCGACGATGCAGGCCATGCGCGATGCATCTAATTGGCGTCACCGCGCGTGTGCTGTCATGGGGCACCACGTTTACCCCCGCGCACGTCGCATGAAAGGGGGTCGCTGTAATAAACAACTCCTACGGTTTCACCGGCCCACCCAGTCAAAGGAATGGTCCCCCAAAGCACTTATTTTATTAAATTAAAAATTTGAATCTGTATCCTGTTCAGGGTGTTTTTCCCCATGCCTCCTGGGTTTGGCTGTAGGCTCTCCGCAAACCTCGATAAGCGGCTATGGAACACGGATGCAGGGGTGAAAATTGAATTTGCTTTAAGCTGTGATGTAAAAAGACAGGGTATTTTATTTTTTTTTCTGCCTGTTCCTATGAACCCTCGCAGTTGGAATCAAAGCCCATTGTCTGGAAGCATCCAGAAGCCCCGTGTTGAGATAGGACTGAAGTGTCCCCCTGTGTTTGTGGGCTTCTCCTCTCCATGCGGTGGGGGGCGCAGCTCGGTTGGCGCACTTCCTTCATCAGGATGCAGTCTGTCTGTGCACTGCCCCTCTTTAATCCACTGGCATGTACCCATTATAAATGCCTCTTGTATGCTCACCAGATGCAACAGATGAAGTGCATGTTTTTAAAAATGAAGGCTCACCACACACCGAGCAGGTATGTGGCTGAAGGATTTATTTAGTGTTATATATTATTTTTATCCCTGTACATATTTAACTACGTGCTATGAAGTGTAAAGAAAAACGTCTTGGTGCTGAATTAATAATGTTTAAGGTTTATTTTTTCCCCATCACTGCTAGGAGTGATAGAATAGAAGACTACTGGGCGTTCACATGAACTAGAAGTGCATTTTCTGAGCAAGTGCAGATCTAGTCTCTGTATCTGCAGACTGTCATGCGGGGTTGTTGTGAGCCTTCATATTTAATACAGTCTGGATCTTTTTCAACAGAAACAGTTACCTGTGGACCTTGTTGATTCAAATCAATGACGCAACTTTTCCACATTATCCGGGTCATTAGCTTTAATTTTCCCCCCAGTACTGATACTTTAAGGGCGGAAGAAACCTGCCTGTGTATTTTAGAGAAATTTGGTTTCTGAAACTCTGCAATTCTAGTGGAAGTTTTTCCATTTCATCTCTTGGGATTAGTTATGTCTCTTCAGTACACTAAACTCTTTTTTTAAATCTTAACGTACTGAATGAGTGTAAGGTAAATGTGATTTAGGGGAATCTGTTTTGTGGTGTTGTCCTTTTCATATACAAATCATAAAAGCATATTTTATAGGCTCATGACACAGCTGCTTTAAAACTGGTTGATCTTAAAGCTGTTTTCCTGCTATTCATAAAAACAAAGAAAACGACACATGCAAAGCTAAAGTCCTTTGTCGGTGACTAAATTGCACACTTAAAATTACGCTAGCACTATCGCCCTGCACCTCTGGGGCCAGTGTTTGAGTCTCGGCTCCACTTCCACATGTGTAGAGTCTGCGTATTTCTCCCGTATTGTTGTGGGGTTTCCTCTGGGACCCCCAGTTTCCCCCCACAGTCCAGTAACATTCTAAGGTGCATTGGAGTTGCCAGATAGATTAATGTTAATTTGTGTGCACGGTATGCATGTGGTCCACCATGAGTTGGGTTTTCCCTACCTTGTGCCCGGTGCTTCTGGGATAGTCTTTGGACCTCTGCGACCCCGTATAGGACAAGCGGGTGTCGAAGATGGATGGATGGATGGATGGACAATTTATATATCAGCTAGAATGTTGTCATCGTGGGTTAAACGCCAATTAATGGTATGTGACAACAATGAGGTCCAATATTCAGCACTTAATTCCACTTTGCTAGTAAGTATTGGTGCGGCTCGGATACGCCTCGCATTCTTCACAATGGAAAACGGTCGGTTCATGTTACGGCTCGGTACAGCTCAGTTCTTGGGGGCAGTAGAAAAGTGCCATTAAAAACCATTGCAGCATATACCAAATGTGGCCAAACTGCATCAGCAAGGGGAAGAGAGACTTCAAGCTGAAGCTCACCAGCAGGGATAGACCTTAACAATAAGCACAGAACTGAACATCTCAACAAAAACCTATTCTGTGAGATGCACAAAGCTGGAATGTGGGCCAGAGCTGCCGTTTGGAAACCACTTGTATCCTGGGCCAATGCATAAGGACCACAAATCCTGGACCCCTGAACAATGTGAAAATGATAATAATAATAATAATAAGATAAAATAGCACGGCCTGATCCTTCACTTTATTTTTTCTTTCTTCATTCCCCTTTACCCGGATGGTTTTATGTTTGGGGGAAGGCAAAAGAGGCTTATGGCCCACTGTGCCTGTTGTTTACGTCCACCATCTCGTGGAAGTCATTCGATCCAATGACTGCTTTGAATGGTTGTACGACGGCCAAGGTATTTGAGGCCATTTCCCAGGATAAGATGCACCCTATGGTGCAAACTCTATTCTCCATTATGTTCTCGTAGTCATAGATGACAAGGCCTTCATACACACTGCCAAACAAATTCAGCAGTTTCCTGAACACCAGTTGAAGCCAAATACCTTCCATGGGCTCTCCAATAAGATCTAAATGTCATGGTGTCTTTTATAGAAAGGTTTGGAATGTATAAAATGGAGTATAAGAGAGATTAATCATCTCAGTGAGCTGCAGGCTTCTTGAAGACCTGGAGTGTATGAAGAGATTCCAAGAAACACTTAACAAAAGTTGTCCTAAAAACAGTAGGTGGCCGAACTTTTTATTAGGTCCTAAATATTAATAAATAGTCATGTGAAGGTTTTATGTGTCAGGGCATGATAAAAAAAAAGAAATAGTCCTTACAATTAGGGAAAAACAACCTCAGATGTACAAGAACACATGCCATATTACACGGTGTCATTATTTAATAAAAACTAAGCCAAAATGCAGAAGCCGTGTGCGAAAAATGTAAGTACTGCTTCCGTAGGAAATAAGAGGGTAAATATTAGCCAGGTGCTGCTAAGGACATGCTCTTGACTAAATAATGCATCAGCAAGTGTGACCACCTCCATAAAAGCTTAAGTTTGTGCCAGTTTGTTGGTCTGGAGCATTCAGGTGTGTGTTACACAGTGCGAAGGAAAGACATCAGCAATGACCTTAGAGAAGCAATTTTTGCTGCCCGTCCATGTAGGAAGGCTTATGAGGCCAATTCCAAACAATTTGAAGTCCATCATTCTACAGTGAGAGAGAGTATTCACCAGTGGAAAACATTTTGGTTGCCAATCTTCCCTGGAGTGGATGTCCTAGCAAATTCACCCCAAGGACAGACTGTGCAATGCTCTGAGAAATTTCCAAAGACCCAAGAGGTACTTCTCAGACTCTACAGAGCTCAGTTGGCTTATTAATGTTCATGACCGTACAGTACAGCAAGAACAAGTATGACTTGTTTGGAAGGGTTGCCAGGAGAAAGCCTCTTCTCTCTAAAAAGAACAAGGCAGCATGGCTTAGGTTTGCAATGGTGCATCTTTGGACAGACGAAACCAAACTGTATATGTTTGGCCATAATAGACAGGCCCACGTTTGGAGAAAACCAAACATGGCATATCAGCACCTCATACCAACTGTCGGGTGATAGTTTGGGTTTGTTTTGCAGCCGCAGGACCCGGGGCACCTTGCAATTACTGAGTAAACCATGAACTCCCCGGTATAACAAAGTATTGTAGTTAAATATGAGGCCATCTGTCTGACAGCTAGAGCTTGGGACAATGATGCCAAGAACACCAGCAAATCTACAGCAGAATGGCTGAAAAGGAAAAGAATCAAGTTGCTGCAATGGCCAAGCTAAGTCCAGACCTCAACCCTACTGAAATGCTGTGGCGGGACCTAGAGAGAGCTGTGCATAAACGAATGCCTGCAAACCTCAATGAAGTGAAGCGACACGGTAATGAAGAGTGGGCCAGAATATCTCCACAACCATGCGAGAGACTAATAAAAGCATACAGGAAACGAGTACTTCAAGTTAGTGCTGCTAAAGGTGGTTCCACAAGCTAATGAATCAGGGGGTATACTTGGTTTTTCACCCATGGCTTCTCCATTTTGGCTTCGTTTTTTGTTAAATAAATAATGACACGGTGGCACCTGTTGTTTTACACATGGTCAATAGAGTCCTGATGGCGTACGTAACGCTAAGCGTAGAACTAAAATAGTGCCTGCTTTCTTTTTCACGTCACAAGAGGTTTACCTTATTTTGTACACCCGCTATATGCATTTCATATATAATAGCTTTGTATTGCTATTGTTTTTATTAATATATATATTATAAAAACGATGTATAAAACTTTAGTATACCATAAAATATATATATATCCACACACACACAGACACACAGCACAAATAATTCATTTGATTTGATGATGTTCCAGATATATTCATAAAATCATATTCATACAAAATGCACACACATATATATATTAAGTATGAATATGATTTTATGAATATATCTGGAACATCATCAAATCAAATGAATTATTTGTGCTGTGTGTGTGTGTATATATATATATATTTTATGGTATACTAAAGTTTACTTTTGAGGGATGTTTGGGCAGTTTTGCTCAAGTCCTGTCACAAGTGAAAATTACAGTTTATGATTTATATAGAATGGTGTAAAAAAAAAAAAAAAAAACTATTGGTAACACAGAAACATCATATTTTTAGGTTTTAACTTTTTATATTTTCTTGTCTGGCCGGCTCAGCCCCTGAAGGAAATTCGGTGTGCATTAGAGGGCAGTGTGGCCTCTATCCCTTGCGAGAAATAATACCCCTGTAATGCACCCCCCCCCCCCAAGCATGACCCATTCAGTCGCCTTTACAAAGGACCTCAGAATAATTTTCAGCTTTTTTTTTTTTCATTCTTTAGTGAAATAATTTATTCAGTTGGTTATGCTTTGAATCGAAACTGTCTTAACGAATCAGCTTGCCCTTTTTATCAACTTGGTTGGTTGCTCTTTTTCTCAGAGATGCTAAAGAAAATTAAATCTTAGGTTCCTGCCATGCAAAGATCAACCCCACCCCCTACCTTGTGTTTTTTATTTTTGTTTTTGTGCTATTAAACATTCTTCCACTACAGACTTCTTCATCCGCGGTTATTTAAGCGCTCTCTTCCCCGTCTTTGGGCTTTATTTCATTTCGAGTTGATGGGATTGATAATCACAACCTGTCACAATCACTTAGCGAATCATTATCCTTGAAAAGGCTGTGGAATAATTAGCAGGGTGAAAATTATGAATCTCTCGTAGCGTCTAAACCCTCGGTGACGCGGGAGTTCCGTCTGTAGTGAGAGCCAGCTTTGTTTTTGGTGAGGTGGGCCTTGCCATTCAGGAAAATGAATTATGTGAAATTATAGGCTTGCAGGCAAGAATGAAGAGCGGACGAAACACCAATTGTTCTCCAAAGTCATTTTATTATGGGTCAGTCGCCTTTACTTATAATCCAACATCTTTTTGGTGCCGTTTCGTGTTTTGGGCCCACCCTGATTCTCGCACCTTTGTTTGCACACCCATTAACCAATCTGCTGTCTTTGTTTACCTTCGTCATCCTTTGGATTCCCGACAGTTGTCCCTCCTCGCTTTGCCTCCCTAATAATGCTCTTTGTCGTGACCTTATGAGCATCGACGCAGGCATCCAGGCCAAGGGAGAACTGAACAAGCAGCGGCTTTGCCCCCAAACCTCTCTGCGTCCACGGGCACTGCTGTTCCAAGAGCTTCCCAGTAGGCATTGTTTTGCAGAAGTTCACCCCTTTCTGTTATTTTATTTATCGTATTTTTTATAATTTTTTTTTCGTGCTGTTGGACCCCCGACTGTTCTGAAGCATTTCTACCCTTGGGAAGAGAGTGGGAGTTTTCCTTAGTCTAGAATAAAAAGATGTAAATCCGTTCAAGAGTCCCTGGTGGTTCATTATTAAGGTTCTTTTTGGAGGGAATAGTATCTCAGCCATTGTCATCTGCACACTGTGGGGAAGGGCTTGCGCTATACAATGGCCTTCTCCTTTACACTCTAGGCATATCATTATTTATACACAACAATCCAGCCTTTGACAAGATAGAAACCAAATCTCTCTTGGATAATGTCCTATATATTTTAGATGTTTGTGTGTGTATATATTTTTTCTTTCCAGTAACACCTACTTCATTCCCATTTAATCAGCAAGATCAATGGGAAACATTTTTGTAACGTTTAATACGTGGTTTAATTGCTCAGACGTAGTTGCTCATTGAGCGACAGCTCAGAATAATGTGAGCACAGTGCCGTGGTTTAAGGAGGTCGCGAGGATCGGATTCTGTGCCTGCTGAGAGGGCCGGATTCGGTCCTCCAGGACTGCTGGTGTTGTCTCCTGTTTTATTTACCTCTGTCACCTGCAGGTGCTCACCATCACCCTGCCAGGTGCATGCGTCCTCCTATGAGCTTCCACAGTGTTCTCCCGAGGCCTGTCAGGAACCCTCGTGGTGTGGGGAACGCCCAGCCATTCTGCTGAGCTCTTTGCCTTACCATTAGATGTTTGCTTTTGAACACTAATGGCAGAAATGGGTTTTGGTAAGCCAGTGCTCTGCGAATAATTGCCTGGCATTATTAATGTAGGAATACAGCTTATGAAGCAGCTTGATACAGATAGTTTTACCTGCTGTTTGAAGGCTTGTTCTCAGTTGGAAAAGATTAGTCATCGGTATGACACTGCACAGATTTGGAGAGTCATTCATTATATTACACCCCCTGCATTCTTAAATGCACCTGCTTTTTTGTCTTTTTTTTTTTTTTTTTCTCTTTTTAAGAGTAAGCTTTTACTTTTTTCATGCAAGGTTTTATTGAATTTCTGTGCTTAATTGATGCATATTCATGTAGAAGTATACTCGGGCTACAATTCCAAAAAGTTTTATTGTTCTTTTTTTATATTAATTTTGATAATCTAGGGCTCCCAGAATTGAGATGTTTGAAGAGCTGCTGGTGTCTGATTTCGCTAGTCAGCCAGTGTACATAGCATCCAGCTCACAGGAGAACATGCGGCAACAAGCAGTGACTTTGAACACACTAACATTTTAACATTCCAAGGCATGTTACATTTGAAAATACTTTTAGTATTCATCTGAAAGATATTTAAAAATTGACAGGTTTGAAATGTGAAATGAAATATGCAGCTAGCTAATAATTATAAAACCAAGTGTGACTATCTAGTATTGCAAATTGCTAATTAATTCAGTCAGGGTACTTGAAATGGATTATTTAATGGCTTATCCAGCCTAATAACTCAAATTTATTTTTTGTATTGTATTCTTTATTAGGGTGGCATAGTGCTTCCATGGGTGGTCCAGCTGCTTTCAGAAGCTGGGGTGGACTGTGTGTGTGTATGTGTGTGTGTGTGTGTGGGGGGGGGGGGTGTGCGTATATAACAGTTGGCACAAAATGTCCCCAAAGTGTGGTAAAACCTGAAATTTTCCTACTTTTTGGCACATCTTTTCAGGTGCCCATTTGGATAACCACAAGTTTATACAAATCTATGACTGCAATCAATAAAAGAAAAATGCCAAAAGTCTTGTATTTAGGTTGGTTACTTACGGTTAAGGTTAGGGCTGGGTTGGGGTTAAGGGTGTCGTGATTGGGATTAGGGTTTTTCCCATAGGAATGAATGGAGTTCCCCCATAATAGTAGGAATACATGGACTGTGTGTGTATGTGAACTAAAGGACTTCACAAGTTATAGCAAATCCTCAAAAAAACATGACTAGTGAGGTCATATTTTCAGTCTTCACTGCTTCAGACTTCATTTTACAAAAACCCGTGAATGCAATCAAAACACTGAAAATGCCACAGGCACCTTGTTTTGGTTACTTCTGCTGGGTAGGGGGTAAGGGTGTCCTGATTGGGATTTGGGCTATGCCATGAAAATGAACATTCCTTGTTAGCTGGCCCAGCTAACAGAACGTTCCCAGAACATTAGCTAATATTATGTAAGGGTCTTCTCAGTTGACAGAATATTCTTACTGTAACATCAATGCAGCACATTTCCTCGTTTTGTCAGGTTCTGTCATTGTTAACACGATAACATTATTACCTGAACCTAAAAATATAAATTAATAATAGTGCTGTATTTTTCTGTTGCGAATGTGCCACCCAGCCATGAATCCATGACAACGGAGATGTAAAGTCATAGTGTTACCTACTGCTTCACTATGCCCTATGTTTGTTTGTACATTATTCTTATCTGGAAGATGATGGTGGTAGTAGTAGGGGTTGGTGGTGGTTGGTAGTTGGTGGTAGTAGGGGTTGGTTAGGGGGGGTTTGGTAGTAGTAGGGGTTGATGGGATAACGTCTGGGAACGTCAGTGAAACTAGGTATTTTGAACGTTTCCTTTTCTTAATTGTGTCAGTGTGCCTGTCCGTCAGTGTGCCTGCCTGTCCATCAGTGTGCCTGTCCGTCTGTCTGTGTGCCTGTCTTCATTCCCTGTAGTAGTTGTCATCAACCTTTTTGGCACCACCTACTTTCACAAAGAAAATTAATCTGGGGAGCTACTGAGTCCCGACAGCACAATTTGCTGACTGGGGTGGGGTGGGGTTATATCAAGCAGATTATGGCAAATCTGTTTATCATTAAACCTAGTAAACTGCTTCATAGAATATGGATGCATCTCATCAGGCTTGTGTGGGATGATGCTCATCTCAGGCAGCAGGACCACAGTACATTCTGGAAGGGATGCCGGTCCACTGTAGGATACATACATGCACCCAGTCATACACAGTGGCCAATTCAGAGAGGCCACTTAGCCTGGATTAGGAATTAGGAAACTGGAGTAGCCTGAGGAAGCCCGCATGACTTAAGGAGAACATGCAAACCCCATGCACTTTGCAGACACAAAATCTGAACTCCCAACCCTGGACTTACCCCTAATCAACTCAAAATAAAGTCAAATCTTGGATTTGACTTGGTTTGCTGTTTCTGATGACCAAAAATTTAATATTCTGAATATTTGGGCAATGCGTGTAAGCAAAGTACGTGTAAGTGACCAATCATTATGCCAAGAACTGGTGCAGGCTGAGAGATTTATGCCGCAACCTCCCATAATGATTATTTAAAGGCCAGATAAATGAATAGAGCAACTTTTCACAGAAAGCAGTCAAAGAAAATGTTACTGCTAATGACTAGAGCTTAATTATTGTGGACATGCTCTTGATCTTGAGCCAATAAACTGGGTCTGTTTCGCTTTTCATACCTCATTACTAACTCAGGAGGTCGAAGCAGAATATAGGAATTATATATATATATTATATATAATATATATCTTTTTATTTTTTACTGGCTGTATGCTTGTTGGCAGCTGTGCATATTATAAATAGTTACTGTGCCTTCAGCATCTTGTACTTACCCACACAGGCCTTTTTCCAGTCTTGCTCCTGAGTTAAAGTTCCCCTGTCCTCCCCCTAAATCGCATCCCGTTTCTCCTAGCAACCGAGCCCTGAACAATTCACTCCACCACACGCTGGCAAGTTTTAAGTTTCGTCCTCAACTTTTCTTCATGCTGTTCAGGAATGGCTGGTGCCCTGGCTGTGGATAGAGTGGGTGGTGAGGGTCATGTTACGCTCCCCGCTTGCTGCATCTCACCTACCAACCTACCAGCAGCCTCGCTGCTTAAAGTGACTGAAAACGAAAAATGCTTTCTTTTGATACATTACTGTTTAGCGTCTACATATGTTGCTTAATTTTACACAATACACTGCCATTTTCTCAATACACTGGGCATTCATTGTTTTAGGGGTAAGAATCAAAAACGTTCCATCCCCACTGCACTGGCCCAGAGGGGGGTGCATTTTGTATCTGTTTTTTTTCCCCCATTTTCCTTTTCTTTAATGTATTGAGAACATAATGTTGAGGTCATCAGTGCTGAGGTTCTTAGTCTGTCTGCTGAAGGTCACTTACCTGCTGAGGGACGGCCGGGTTTTAGTTCTCGATGGTTGCAGTTGTGGAGGAGCAGCTAGCTGTTTGACCCCAGGCAAACCTCTTCCCTTTTTCGCCTCCCTCCTGGTCTCTGGTGAAGATGGGTGCTCCACAACTCCTCTGCTTCCACTAAAAGCTTAAATACCGCTCTTTATCCTCTGTTCTGGGAAGCAGCTTGAGCTTGTAAAATTACCGCCTATTTCCGCTAAATCTCTCACTTTCACTTTCTTTGTCCCTCTCTCAGTGATGGCTTTGTCTTCGTGTAACAGTCCTCGGCTCAAAGTGTCCTACCAGGCTGTCAGGACATAACTGATGTTCCTCTGTGTTTACCTGCAGGTATAAAGGAGGTGATTTATTTATCAGACAAGTATCACGATAACCCTGAAATGACTGCCTCGAGACGCCTCTTTGACATGGCAGGCGTCACGTGCAGGTGGGTAACAAGGCTGTATAATTGCTTCCTTATCTGCCAGAGTCTCATACATGTAAATGTACACGTACACACACACACACACACACACACAAACACACATTGATTGTTTTCTTCCATCTTTGCCATGACCCACCCTGCAAATGAATGGATTTTCCTTTACCCATGATTCAGTTCTGCTGGGGTGAAGCCAGGCCAGGGGAGTGTGTTTTATAAATAGAGCCCTGGTTTTTGGCAGAAGCAGTGATAAATATGTATAATATATATAGCTATAAATATAAATGCAACATTCATAATATAGTGACTGCTTGAAAGAATCAACTACTGAAAAGATAACTGTAACTCTTCTTTTAATCTTTTTACACGAGGGATTTTTATGAAAGTGAGTTGCGTGCTGTTCCTTGTCTTTACTATACTATGAAGAGTGGCAAAAATAATCATTTTGTTTGGTCTATTAGTCATAAATAGTAGAGAGCAGTTTTCTGTGTACGAAAAAAAATTACGTGTCGGTAATTATTTCTTCCCTTTTACGTTTCTTAGGCCAGACGATATTGAGTATTTTATGTAACAGTAGGCTTCCGGTAGCTGTTCTTCTGCTTTGTCAGGATTAAAAACTTGGCCCCAGTCACAACAATTACAGTTACTATGGAAATATATGTAGATATGATGTCTATCTGTTTATCCGTTTTTATGGTACATCATGCATAACGGAAAAATATTTGGGATCAGACCACTGCATTGCAA
This sequence comes from Petrocephalus sullivani, assembly GCA_026780845.1. Classification (NCBI taxonomy): domain Eukaryota; kingdom Metazoa; phylum Chordata; class Actinopteri; order Osteoglossiformes; family Mormyridae; genus Petrocephalus; species Petrocephalus sullivani. The sequence continues at coordinate 12,970,066 of JAODKM010000016.1, read as the reverse complement.
TGGGAAGTTTTTAGATTACCATTTTATTTTTGAATATCATTCAGCCAAAATGTTGACTGTAGTTATTTTTCTTACCTCTTCTTAAAAACAACCCTTGAAGGCATAATAACTTGGCATCTGAAGTTTATATTAACCCCGTGTGCTCTCTCCTCCATACAGGGTTCTTCATATGTATAGGGAATTGCTTAAAGTTGAATCGATGTGTAAAGATTAATGTTGTTGTTTTGGTGCATATGCTTTACGCATTAAAGATAATACAATGTTATGTATTCTGTCCCCTATTTTAGATAATCAGGAGTAACAGATTAAAGGTGCAGGTCACCCCAAAACTGAAAAAGATATGTTTTAGAAGGGCTTTAGTGCAGTCTATCCATCTAGGTCGTTTTGACGGGAGTTGCCTAGTTTTGGCAATATCGGCCGGAGAAATGTTGGGCTTCTCTCGTTTATAATGGCACTAAATGTTGTTCCTTCTGTGGTGATAAAGGACCAAAAAAATACATTCGAAAAATTCAGCGGCAACATCTCTTACCAGAAATCATGACCAGGTTACTCATGATAATCCACAGACTCTGGAGTGAATTTAATGTAGGATTTATTTTCGTCTACCGAACGCTACACACCAGTCGTATCACAGCGCAGAAGATATGAGCACGCCAGCGATTTATATTTCAGAGAAGCCTGACATTTCTATGACTGATGGTTCCAAAACTAAGGATCTCCCAGCAGGACAACCTAGACGGATCGATGGTACTAAGGCCCCTCTAAATCATCCTTTTTTCAGTTTTGGGGTGAACTGCCCCATTACAGTAAATTTTGAAATGTTTTCTTGTACTTTACCGCTACCTTCTTTGCAGATGAGTTCTGCCTAGTTGTTGGATTGCCATCAGTTTGTTTCTTTATATTTTCCCCATTCTTTTTGAGCAGTAAATATATGCCTCATCTGGTCATAGAACATTCTGCAAAACTCTCTACTTTTAAGACATTTTAAACTAACTTTTCTGTGTGCGCTGGTGAGACTTCTTACTCTTGCAACAAAGTCTTTGTAATTCTGACTTCAAGGTTTTTCTGTAAGCTGTGAATTGATAACTTCATGCTCTGTGGGGGTTAGAGGTGATTTCTATTACATTAGATTAAGGGTTTTTCTTCCTGGTTCTGATTGTTATTCCATCACTAGCTGCAGTTTGCCCCGGCCGAATGGCTCAGTGCCGTTTGATGACTAAGCCGCTGGGTTTCTTCCTCACAAATATTCAGAAGTTTTGTGTTGTTTCGCAGTTTCATTTGTGATTGGCAGTATTTTTTTTTTTTCCGAAATTGCTTGCTTGTCTTTCGTAAATGTTTCGTAAACATTTTCATGTTTGTTCATCCCTACTGGTTCCAAAGGCCACAGCGATGCCTATAAGTAAAACCATACATTTGTGGGCACAAGCATTATAAAAACACACTTGACTGAGAAGAGACTTCTGTTAGCCAATAGTCATGACATGTTTGCTTGCCTAAACTCAGCGACTGAACATCAAGTTCTGCTTTGATGGTAAAGGAGAAATGTCCAGAAATGACAGGGGAGGTTCAGTTCTTTGCTCACTTTTATCTGGCTCGTTTGTTTCGTTTTGTGTCTCTTATTCTAAATCTGAAATGACTTGTGTGACAAAATTATGTGACACTTATGTGACAAAATTAAGTAAGTAGATTTTGCTGTCTCAACTCATGGGGGACACTGTAGATGCCCTGTTCTGAATTTCATATACAAAGCAAGTTTTTGCCAGATGGGCATTGGGACAACTCACATTTCTCGCATAAAGTTTCCAGTGGGTTTTACCTATATGTCTGTCTACCAAGGCTCAGGCGGAGATCTAATGTTAGCCCCGGGGCACCTTCTGCACTGTTAAAATTTCCAGCCCTGAAAATACCTACAGGACATTAGAATAATACTCTACAGTATGATGTCAGATGTGGCCCAAATGCAAGAGAAATAGTCAACTAAAGATGGAGGCAGTCTTGGTAGAACCTCGACACTCCTCAGAGTATTTTTAGGTGTCAGTCTTTTTTTTTTTCCCCAAATATTTAAGTGAAAGAATTTGATATAGCGTGTAATTACAAGCATCCATACAGACATGCAGACACATAGCCGTGTTGAAATTCATGCCAGTTTAACAAATAAAGCAAATCAGAATTCAGCCAGGCAGATCAAGATGAATAGGCTTTCACTGCCTTGATGGAGTGAGTTTTGCTTCGTTCTGTCAAGACTTGAAGAATCTGAAACTGATCGCCCAGCCTTGATGTAGTTCACTCAACATACGGGAAGAGGAATTGAGCCCATAGACTTCGCATATGACCTGTGACATGCCTTCGGCATTCACACAGCATAGCTGTTGGCTTAATTTGCCTTCATTTCCCCATAGTCGCTCATTGCAAGTGCTGTTTCGACGCTGACGTTTTAGTCTTTTTGCGGCCGTCTGGGGCTCCATGCTGCAGAAAGTGCACTTTTATACCCGCATGAAGCTTAAATGAAACATTTCTGAGGAGGAGTGCTAGAAATAATGTCAAAACTAGTGTGATGAGCTCTGGAAGTTTGGGACCAAGTCGTGTAAATGCGTATTTAAAACAGGACAAAAACCCGAGAGCTGCGGGGGGGCCGTTACGGCCCTCTCCCAGCCAAACGGCACACGGCGACTAATCCAAAACCCGAGCGGCAGCGTAGCGGGCCAGCGCTCCCGTCTGCCGGGCGACTGAGCCAGGCTGGCGGGCGGCGTAGGCTGTAATGCTGCTGACTGATGTTGGGCAGCGTGACCCCGGTGATTAATTCCGGGAGATTGCGTGTCCTGACTTCCCCCTCGTTCCCCAGCGTGTCGCTCCCTAATTGGTTCTTTCACAGATCCGATATGCTGGAGGACATGAAGGTGAGAGGTTGTGAATTTAAAGACGTTCCTCCTCTATATTTGGAGGACAAATTGAAACCGGCTGAAAATGAGAAAATACAATAACACAAATGACTAATTTTGTCACTTTTTCTCTCCCCCTTCCCCTCTTATTTTCATTTTTTTTGTATGTTTTCCAGGCAGTTTGTGCCAAAACGCAGCGAGATTGTCATTGATTTTAATTCTATTAACCAGACAGCAATGGGCAATATGAGCAGATCTATCCACTCGCCTTAAATAGCCAGAGCTTTCATGTCCCTCATCTGCAGAAGAGATTACTTTCCACGTCTCCTTATTGAAAGTCCTGTATAGAGATGAGTTGCCGTATCCTCAGTTTGAAGAGTGTCTTATTAGCTGGGTGGGATTACTTTTAATACCTTTGGCCAGACACTATACTGTTTCCCATAATTCACTCTAAGCACCTTTTTCAGTTTTAGTAGCAGTTGAAATGGATATTTTAATGAATGTGTCCTTTAATTAAAATGTATACAATTAATGCAGGTGTCGACATTCACTTTTAAAGGTTTTTTTTTCTGTCTCACTTTATGTTAATTGTGTCAATAAACGTTTGTGGGTAAAGCCAAGTGTTTTGTGATTTTCTGTTTTCTGCTTAGATTTTTTTAGTACTTCTGTGAGTGAACACAGGCGAGCACTGCCTTTCATCAACCTGGCAGATCTGATAAGGATGTAGTTTTCTAATGATGTTGTGGTCCCGAGTGATTCCAGAAAATCTTCCCGAGCCGTGGATAGACTGTCACTGTGGTGGAAATTCCTGTCAGTGCTATTCCGTGTGAGCTCATCGATCTTCGCCCGTTTCAGTTCAATTTCTGTTCACCCAAAAAAAGTTATTGCTTAGAAACTGCAGTATTGAGAGTTCTGATACATGGTTTCTGCTTAACCTATGGCCTTAATCATAAAATGAGTTACAGGCGAGGTAGTAGTTTTTCTGGCTGTGGGAGTTTCATTGGTTATCAGGCTCATTTATGTCATCTGCAGGGTTTGGATGGTCACTGTATGAAGCTACTAATTTGAATTTCAAAAATGAAAGAGCAAAACGATTTCTGTTCTGTTCCAGTTACCTTTTTGGAAGTTCCTTCAGAATATGAAGCTGGATATTTTTCTCACATGCTTACTCTGGAAGTTGAATAACTGGTTTGATTACTAAGGTTATATTGACAATACTCATAATACTCATCACATTGTGTTATAATACTCAATAACACAATACTCATCTCAACAGTTGTACAAGGATGAAATTGCAGCTGGTTTTAATTCTAAGCTTAACCAGTTTTTAAATATTTGCAATTGCTACTATCTCTGATGTCCTGTTTTCAGTTAAATTTTCTTTTTTCTCATTTCTTAACTTTCCTTATACTATATAGTATAGTTTTTCATTTTGCCTGTAATGTATATTGATAGTTTTTGGCTATATAGTTATATAAATAAAGTGCTGTGTGATACAGCTTCTACATGTATGTAGTGTTTGTACTGCAGGCATTCCGTTTGTTAAGGAATTACTCTCTTGGCTGTGTGCTTCAGATGTGCCGTCTGTTCCGTGGTTTCCCTCCAGCTGACTCTAGACTTCTGGTCAGTCTGCTGATGTGTGACTTTTTGCTCAGAACCCTGAAATATGAATCCAAGCACTTTGCATTGTCAGGTATCCAAAAATTCACACATGCTATTTAAAAATCTGCTTTAACATGGCCTTCATAAAAATAATGGTTATTTACATTTTTGTTCCCTTTTGGCCACAAGCTGATCGGCCTTCTGCATTTTTGGAAGATGCCTGTGAAAAAATGAAAATAATGTTTTGTTGAATAGATCATTAGTTTTGGACGGGTATTTTTTTCTGCTGTTATTGTGCAATTAAGTCTTCCAAAGAGCTGGGTTGTTTTTCTTTTAATTGTTCTAATATAACTGTAAAGGCACAGCTGAATGAAGTCCAGGTTAAACTGTCTCCTCTTGCATGGTCTGAGCTTGTGCTCTGTTAGAATAAAGAGAAGCCTTTTTTAAAGGAATAGAAATAATAGAATGCCTCACTTTGTTTACCCCTCAACTTTAAAGCCTAAATCAGGTCATCTATCTTTCGACCACTTTTCCTGGTTGGGGGCCTGGAGTCTGTCCCTGGCAGCATAGGTTACAAGGCTGGGGTACACCCTGGACAGGATGCCAGTCCAGCACAGGGCACATGCATACACACAATCTGCGGGCTATTTAGAGACGCCAATTAGCTTAACGGGCTGTGAAAGGAAGCCTGTACAAGAAGGAGAGAACATGCTAGACTCCACACACACAGAGCGCCAAACCCCAGACACTGAAGGTGTAAGGTGACAGTCCTACACAAGCTGTCAGTGTTCGTTACAGCCGGAGAAGAGTGGAATTCGGCTTGGTGTTCTGCTGCCTGCCGCCTCACACTTCCCCCAAAGTACTGGGAAAACAAGCAGCGTATCGCTGGTCTTGTGGCAGTGGCATGTGGCTCGTTGGGATACACTGCTGTACTCTGTGGCCAGCAGGGCATCTTTTCAGACCATGAACTCACTGGTCGGCCCTTTCAGCAAGGCCCTTAACCCCAATTTCTCCATAGACCAGATGGCACTGCTCTCTCAATTGTATGTCACTTCGGTAAATAAAATGCTAGTGCATCTTTATTCAGGTTGCAAGAAAGTTGATTTCTAATGAGTGAACAGCATAGATAAACAACTACATACCTATACACATATACAGTGCCTTGCAAAAGTATTCACCCCCCTTGGCACCTCCTGTTCCCTTACAACCTGGTACTGAAATGGATTTTCAGTTTGATCTTAAGTGATGGACCTACAAAAAAAACAGATTAATGAAGTTAAAAGGGGAAAAAAACTAGTTTTAAATAATTCTAAAAAAATATTAAAGTGAAAAGTGGTGCGTGCATATGTTTTTGCCCACTTTCCTTTGAAGCCCCAACCACTACCTTCAAAAGCCACTTAATTTGTTAAATAGACTGCTCAAAGGTGGATCTTAAGTGTCGAATGATCTCAGTGTTCTGATAGCCCCCAGAGTCAACACCAGTGCAACACCCCTACAGTAAGTAAGGGCTACCACCGAGCAAGTGACAGCATGAAGACCAATGAACTCTCCACACAGGTCAGAGACAAAGTTGTAGAGAAGTACAGATCAGGCTTGGGTTATAAAAAATATCCAAACCCTGAACATCCCAAGGAGCACCATTAAGTCCATTATTAGGAAATGGAAAGATTATGGCGCCACAGCAAACCTGCCAAGAGAGGGTCGTCCCCCAAAAGTCACAGACTGGGAAAGGAGGGCATTAATCAGAGCAGCAACCAAGAGGCCAAAGATAACCCTGAAGGAGCTGGGTGGCTATACTGCAGAGATGGGAGTAACTGTCCATAGAACCACTATAAGCCCCATACTGCACAGAGCTTGGCTTCATGGAAGAGGGGCCAAGAAAAAGCCTGCCTGCCAGGCAGACCGCTGTTTGAAATTTGCTATAGATCTATGGTGCAAAATATAGAGAAATTCATGAAGGAAACCTGTTTGAGTCTTCCAGAGAGTTGAGACTGGGACGGAGGTTCACCTTCCAGCAGGACAATGACCCTAAACACACTGCTAAAGCAACACTCCGGTGGTTTAAAGAGAAACAGGTAAATGTCCTGGAATGGCCCAATCAAAGCTCAGACCTCAGTCCAACTGAGAATCTCTGGTATGATTTAAAGATTGCTGTACACAAGCGGCGCCCATCCAACTCGAAGGAGCTGGAGCAGTTTTGCAACGAAGAATGGGCAAAAATACCAGTGTTTAGATGTGTCAAGCTTGTGGAGATGTACCTGAAGAGACTTGTCACTGTAATTGCTGCAAAAGGTGGCCGTACAAAGTATAGACTCTGGGAGGGGGTGAATAGTTCTACACACTCAGGTTTTCTTTTTTGTCTTATTTCTTGTTTGTTTCACAATAAAAAAAATATTTTCATCTGCAAAGTGGTAATTGTGTTGTATAAATTAGAAGATACAACCCCCCCCCCCAAATTCCTTTTAAATTCCAGGTTGTAAGGGAACAAAATAGAGAGAATGCTGAGGGGGGTGAATACTTTTGCAAGGCACTGTACTACATATGCAGTGGATTTAACCATTGTACACACTCCTGTTAAAATGCCAGGTTTTTCTGATTAAAAAAAATGAGGCCATGATAAATCATTTCAGAAGTTTAAGAACTACATTCTGTACATGTATAGTTCAATTGAAAAACAAATCTTTTAGGGGGGAAATGTATAAAAAGGTACAATAAACTGGTTGCATAAGTGTGCATCCCCTTCAACTAATACTTTGAACCACCTTTTGATTTAATTACAGCATTCAGTCTTCTTGGAGTCTATCAGCATGTCACATCTTGACATGGCAATATTTGCCCACTCTTCCTCACAAAAGCGCTCCAAAACTGTCAGATTGCGAGGGCATCTCCTGTGCACAGCCCTCTTCAGGTCACCCCACAGATTTTCAGTTGGATATAAGTCTGGGCTCTGGCTGGGCCGTTCCAAAACTATTTTTCCTTCTGGTGAAGCCATTTTTTTTGTTGATTTGGATGTATGCTTGGGGTCATTGTCATGCTGACAGGTGAAATTACTCTTCATCTTTGGCGTTCTAGCAGACATCTGAAGGGTTTGGACCAAAATTGACTGGTATTTGGAACTGTTCATAATTTCCTCTGCCTGACTGAAGCCCCAGTTCCAGATGAAGACAAACGGCCCCAAAGCATGATGCTGCCACCATCAAGCTTCACCATGCGTATGGTGTTTTTTCGGTGATTCACTGTGTTGTCTTTGTGCCAAACATACCTTTTGGAATTGTGGCCAAAAAGCTTCAACCTTAATTTCATCAGACCACAACATATTTTCCCGCATGCTTTTGGGAGACTAGATATATCATTTTGCAAAATTTAGCCGAACCTTGCCTGGATGTTTGTTTATATAAAAAATGGCTTCTGTTTTGCGACCTTACCCCATAGTCCAGACATATGAAGAATAGGGTAGATTATTGTCACGTAGTACATAACCAGCACTTGCCAGAAATTCCTGCAGCTCCTTCAGTGTTGCTGTAGGCCTCTTGGCAGCCTCCCTGACCAGTTTTCATCTCGTCTTTTCATGAATTTTGGAGGGAAGTCCAGTTCTAGGTAACGTCACTGTTGTCCCATACTTTCTCCAGTTCTTGATGAGTGTCTTCACTGTGTTCCATGGTATATTTAGTGCAGTAGACATTTTCTCCTGACTGATACCTTTTAGCAGTGAGACCTGTTTCATGCTTTGTAAGCTCTCTACAGACTATGGCCTTTGCTGTAGGATGCAGCTAAGTAAATGTCAGGAAAATCCTACTAGGACAGCTGGGGTTAATCTGAGTCACTTTAATTGATACCAGGTATGTATCCAAAAAGACTGAATGCTGTAATTAAATCAAACGGGCCTTTAACAAAGTATTAGTTTAAGGGTGTGTACACATCTGCAACCAGCTTATTGTATATTTTTTATATTTTTTCCCCATAACAGATTGGTTTGTTTTTCTGTTGAATTATACAGGTTACAGGTCACATTAAAGGTGGAAAAAGTTTTGAAATTATTTATAATGCTCCAATACACTTCTTATATCCACTGTACGTATAACTGGTTCTACTGCCATCTATCCAGTTTTAAGCAATTATCTTCCCATTTAAGCACCCGTAACTTTGGGATGTTTCGTCCATGTATTCTTACCCAGACGGCTCGTCTGCCTTTCAGTGACATGACCAATAAGCTTCCTTTTACATCCGTGAGTCTTTTGCTGGGGTGTATAACGACACTTAGGTGTAAAGTGGCCTATTTCACCACACCGTGACCGCCTGGAAAGGCTGACCTTTGAAATGAGATTTCAGCAAATCAGCAGTACCCGAATACTTCAACAGTCTTATTGAAGTCAAAACTCCTGACAGAATTTTGAAGGACAGCGGTCTGAATCATTGACCATATATTACTCAATTTTACTCCAAACAAGTCTAATGTAGGGTTCTCAGCTGTTATATAATGTGAAATATTACTCATCATGTGTCCCAGCTGATCATCTGAAGTTGCTGTGCAGAAGCAGGACTTGGCCATTATTTGTATACCTTTCTTCTTGCCGTGAATGGTTGTTTAGAAACTTAGGGTTGCGTTTTTATGCTCAGCCTGTTACACTGATCGAGAGAGCCAGGGACATAGGCCTGTAGCCTCAGCTTGCAGGGTGTATTACTCGGATGGGCCCCGCTGTGGCACCCTGGTGCAGCACACTTGCTCTGGATTGTTTCAGTAAGTATCTGGCTGCGTAATGTACAATATCTTGGAACTAAGCAACAAAACAATATCATGCTAGAGAGCTCGGTCCAAGGTCTTCAGCCTAAGGACTGTCCACTTATTTTACGGGTGATGCTGGAGCAAACACATCTGGCAGTGGTACGTGTCATACCGAAAGAAATCATAGCGTCGCTTTTGGCGGTGGCTCCCGTCGCCTCCATTTTGGGCACAGTTTAGACCAAATGTGTTTCATATGTACTTAATTTACGTGTATGGGAAATTAGTTTTATATTCTCAAAATGTATTATAGTGTAGAGGTATGCATCGACTTGCATCTGCGTTTTGTCCTGGAAGTGAGGATGTAAGTAGGGGAGAGGTGAATTAGACCGCTTTTTGTCGATTTACGCCTGATCAATTAGTGTGACTGCATGTACGTCCGAGGTCCATAGTAAATAACGTTTACCAGCAAAGGGATACCTAAAAGCGGATGCAGTAGGACATTAGCTGGTGGTATGGCTTAACATACCAGTCGATGGAGAATGGGCAGCTCTGCCAGCCGTATACTGGTCCACTGTCCACATCTGACTTGCAATACGAAATCGAGAACTGACCTATGCCCTGTGATCCTGGTCCCAAATACGTACGTAAGGTGCAAGGCAATACTGTATAACATAAGATACAATACCACACACATTTAAGTAAACCTCTACAGTGGCTGCACAATTAGTTTGTTTTGGTTTTTGACCCAAGCCGCACACCTGGTAAAATACGTCCGCTAATGTCTGTGCGTCTGCTTCGGAAGTTTTGTCTCGATACATTTTGTTGACGTGGGATGTGAGCATAGTCTGATGTTACTTGATAGTACGTTTGGAAATGGATGATTGTATTCCTTTTATTTCCTGTCGATATGGTAGCTGTATGAGCGGTTGGTATGATGGCTCATTAGCTAGCACTGTGGCTAACACCTGTAGTCTGAATCCCATTTCTACTCTTTGTACTCTCTGTGGGGTCCACTTGTCCTTCCCTTTTCATGCTGGTCTCCTTCGCCAGCCCAAAGAAAATTGGGCTAATGGGTGTCTCTAAATTGCCTGTTGAGGGTCACTGTATGTGCCCAGTGATGCCATCCTGTCCAGGGTGTACCCTTGGCCTGTGCTGGTTGGGATTGCCTCCAGCCCCCTACCCTCTGTGACCCCGGACTTGAATAAGAAATTAGATGGTGGATGGTATTTGTATAACAAAAATTTCAAGTTTTATGGTTATTTTTTTTGCTCATTTTAGTTGCTCAGAACTTGACAGATTCTTGTGGCAATTTCCTCCATTGTTTTAAGTTATATATGTTTTTTTTGCCTGTTCACCACAGCAGATGTTCACAGCGTTCCATACCACTCCTTCAATTGTCTTACACTAATCTGGAGAAGCCATGTTGTTTTAGATGAAACATACATTGTTTATCAATTAACAAGCCTCAGCAGCCTCCCTCTTGGCTGCTGCTTTTTCGCGGCCTTAAAGTACCGAGTGCCGTCGGAAATGTCTCGCGTTTCCCCTGATTCATTGTTCAGTGTGATTTCTAATTGCGTCGGAATGCCGCTGTCCTTTTCTTGGCGGGGACTCGGAATTCTCTAATGGGCCCTCCTCCAGATTTAGCAAATGGAATCCAATGTTGGCCGGGGGGTTAATGGCAAGGCCCCCCTGAAGACAACCATATTGCATCTTAAAAAAAAAAAAAAAAGAGAGAGAGAAAGACGAGCAAAAAAAGAAATGTAACTCCCTTTAGTTTGCTTTGTGGCATTTCCAATATGTCTTGCAGAGGAAATACACCACCTGTTTTGGAAATACATCACCTTTCTTCCTTCAGCTAGGGTGTTTTTTTTTTTTTTTTTGGGAGACAGGTGGTGGGGTAAACGATTATATTAATTGCCTTTCACTATGGAAGGCAACCCAAAAAGACACTTACCTTATCAGCTTCTTTTAGAGGGAAAAGGTTAGTTTTTAATAAACTGAATAAAAATTCAATAGAAAAGTGAGCAATGATTTTCTAACCTGCAGGTCAATAGTATAAAATTTGGATCTGGGCATGACTTGCTTAGTTTTTAATAAACAAAATAGCATCTTACAGTAAAATAATATGGTGAATATTTGTCACACTTAATTGTTTAAGACCTTCAAACAAAAATGTATAAGACAAAGACATCCAGAGTAAATATACAATGCAGTTTTGAAATAATCTTTTCAATTATTCATGGAAAATGGTTATCCAATACCAACCGGCTCTTAATTAAAAAGTAAGCTGTAGTTACTCAACCAACGAATTAGCCAAATTTATTTGATCATTGGGTTCAATTAGACTAGACATGCCCAGGCTTGATTGCTGCCAGCCCTGTTGAATATAAATACCACTTAAATAGAACCTTTTCAGCAATGTGATGTAGGCTAAAAGGTCTCAACATGCAGCACAAAGTGCAGTGATCCGAAGTTCAAAAGGTTATAGAATTATGTCTGTCTGTAAAGGGTTACAACGCGATTTCTAAGGCTTTGGTACTCTAGCGAAGCAAAGTGAGAGCCATTATCTCGTAACCATACCAGGAGTGGCTGGCCAACTGAAATTCCTCCAAGAGTGCAATGACGATACATCCAGGAAGTTACAAAAGAGTAACAGACTTGCATCTAATGAAGCAGACTGCCGACCTCCTTTGCCGTAAATGGTCACTGTTCATGATTCTACTGTTAGAAAGAGAGTGGGCAGGAGTGGAATTCACCGGAATGGCAAATAAGTTTCTATGGCTCTGTATATGTATTTTTTGGTGGATTATTAACAGTTACTGTTTTAATACATGAGCTGAGAATGACAGCTGTACTGCATGCCCATTTATTAGTAATTGCACTTCATGTTCAAAGTGCTTGCCGCTCAGGGGAACTACATTCAGTTGAGAATAACGTAACGTGCAATTTCACGAATGAATGTGCAGCATATTTCTGCTATTCCCTGCACGGGGGCCCAGTGGGTAACACTGTTACTTCACAGGAGATTTGTGTCCCTCCTCTTCCCTGCTCAGTGCGTGTACTTCCCCTTGCCATGCGGGTTGCCTCCCACAGTCCAAAGGCATGCAGTTATGCTAATTGGCGTCACTAAATGGCCCACAGTGTGTCTGTACGTCCTCTATGCCTGACTGGCATCCTGTGCAGGCTGTACCTCTCCCTCGTGCCTTGTGCTGCCTGGGATAGAGTCCAGGACTCCTTGTGACCCTGACCAGGATAAGTCAAGGAGCATAATTTGAACATTTGTAATCTTTCATTCTGCCTGGGAGGACCCACTAAAGACCTATTCATTATGCATAATTCAGCAGTTCAGTTTAGCTAGCATTTTTGAAACTTCTGGCACTGCCCTAAGCAGCTCCGGCGATCTGCAGTAATTTTTGCAGGTCCCTCACACTACAGCAGCTCCTCTGTGTTTCTTCATTATCCTTGTCCCGAAATTTCCCTCAGGGATCAATAAAGTCCATAGTAATCAAATGGACATTTTGTTCACCGGTTCACTGGTAACTAATCTGGCCGATGAATTGTGACTGTTGTTAATGGCATTGATGTCTTGGAATTAGTAGCAAACAACCTGTAAAGAAAATTAATAAAACCTACCTGTGGTCCCTTGTGACTTAGGCTGACTGTGCTGATAGTTTGGTCAATTGGAGAAAAAAAAATTACCGTCATTATAATCATGCATAAGGAGCTGAACATAATATAGCTACACTGTAACTGTGCAGCTGGTGCTGGTAATTGTTAACCTGCTGGCTCCACCTGCCCTTGACAGCCATTGTAATCAGATCTCACCTATATACTGTAATTATTAAGTGGGGTTTGGACTCCCCCAGCACAAACCTGATTACGAGCACGGCTTGGGCAGGACATAAGCCTGCATTTTTCCCAGGCGACATCTGGTGCGACTCCTGACAACAAGATCCTTTTAATTATGTTGCTTGCCTTTTGCAGAGGCACTGGTTAGTGTACTGTTGGTATTGGTTAAAAAAGAGTTACACTCTTCACTATCCCTCCTGACCATCACCTACCAGCTGATATCTGCCAGGGAGAATAAAAGGTCCTCCTCTGGTTCACATCTCACAGATCAATGGCAGTTTCCCAAGCTGTGGGTCATATATGTGGCACATTGTGGCACCATGAGTCAATATGACTATCGTCATACGTGCCGGAGTTTCATGTTCCAGTGTTCTGCTTCTTGGATGGGTCAAAAGCCCAATCTGAGTTTTAGCCTCGGCATAAGTATGAATAAATTATTTTTAGTTGTACAGTACAGTATCATGCAGTTTATGATTTCATTCTTGAAAGTAATTATGTTTGAAGTTATGTAATTACTCATGGATCAGTCACCAGGAAACATGCAATTACTGGTTTACCATTTATATTTTATATATTTAGCAAATCATTTTAGCTAAAGCAACATACACTTTTGAGAGCGAGAGAGCAGGATGAGACAGTCCCTGGAGTAGCTGGGGGTTTAGGGCCTTCCTCAGGGACCCAACACTTTGCTATCTCAGGGATTTGGGTCAGCGACCTTCCGATCATAGGTACAGTAAACCACATCGAGAGCTGTTACAGGAATAATGACTATATAATATGCAAATGTAAAGGGGGAAATTATGATTGATATCATAGTAAAATGCAACATGTAGCCAGCACATGGTGGTGGTGGGGGGGGCTGGTTGTTTTTCGGGTTCTTATGAATTTTAAACAGGATAGTGGAACACTATGGATTATTAGCTCTCAAGCACATGAATTAATGACATATCGTCTGCATAGGAATTGAATCGCAGTGCCATTTGGATAAGCTGTCGGCTCAATTATGTTTTATCAAGCTGCTAATTAAAAACTGATCTCCAGTTCACATATTACGATTTATGTATTTAACTTTTTTTGTGAAAGAACTGTATGATTCTGATATACAAGTGCTGGAAGTTATAAATTTAGATTGTGTGTGTGTGTTGGCAAAATGCCGAAAACGATTCAGTGTTTGGTAACACTTTACTTAAAGCAGTCATTATACTGCATTACACATACCGTCATAATGCATTATAACACATTCATAAATTATTATAAACCCAGCTATAACTATTTATGTGTAGTCATGTGTATTTTGCATTAGGAATGCTCTATGAAAGTTTCATCTATAATGCACTATAAGTACCTTCATAATGCAGCACAAAGCATCCTTACTTCTTATATTGACCAGTGTAATGCATTATGAAGGTATTTATACTGCATTATAGAGGTGAGCTTCATAGAGCATTCATAAAGCATGAGAAACATGGCTAGAATGTGTTATGCCTTTTTATAAGTATTTATAACCATGTTTATAATACTTTATGAATGTATTTAATGATTTATACGAACAGTTTTTAGGCTTTATGAATATGGCTTCATGGGAAATGTTACCGAATGTTTTTCCTGTAGATAGGTATCTCTACAGTTAATACGTACAATTCTGTCATGTTCATGCCATTCCACTTTTTTAATTAGATAAATAATCCAGAGGATGGTGGTTTAACTACGTCAGGCAAACCTGCTTGTCGCTCAACCAAGCGAGTGAATGTATTTTCAGTTTAACTGTCACATCATTATTTAATATGTAAGTATCATTGCATGTTCTACCCGTGATTGTGTACATTTCCTCCCGCGCTCTAAAATCGTGTGCTAGCTGAATCGGTGTCTCTAAATGGACCATGCCATGGGATTGTGTGTGTGGGCTGCATTGGATTGAAATCCCATCTAGGTCCATTACTTCCTGGGTAGGCTCCTAGCCCATCCTGGTAAGGAAAATGGCTGGATGGATAAATGCATATATGCCCTGTTCATAGTGTATACTGCATTATAAATGATTGGTTAGGCTCAGGATCCCAGCGATTCTGAATGTTTGAAAGCTTATCGCAAATGTATTGGAAAAATGCGAAGCAGCACGTCGCTTTCAGCTCCAGAAAGCCAGCGTGCCTACTCTGTCGGCTGGATCTTTGAAAGTGCAATGAACAAGAATCTCTGATATCTCTATTCGGCACTAAAGTGCAAAAATCTGGATCGTTTCATTTCAGCGGAGTTCTTAAGCTGCCCCTGCTGTCTATGAGCTCCTGCAGATATATTAGCCAACCGAGAGCCGGGTGCACAGCACCAGACGGTCTGGCTCTCGAAGACGGCCAATTATTGTCACCAGCTCAGTGAGCCAAGAGGATGCTGGAAGTCCAAGAAGTGTGGGAATCCTGCCTCGGAGATCAAATGAAGAATGGCCAACAGTTTTATGGCAGTTGTGAATAAAGTATAATGATGATGATGATAAAACAACGTGCCAGAGACCTTTCAGGGGACAGCAATGAAGGAACCACTGAATTCAGATAACCAGCCTCCCTGGTTACGGTCACTGTGGCCTGAAGCCGTTTCCCAGAAACGTGGGAATTACATCCCAGGTAGGGAATTCCTTAGATATATGATAAGGGCAGTTGAAAGCAATGGCCTGACCTGCGCAGCAAGTCTTTTAAAGGGGGGGGGGGGTGTTAAGCATGAAACAGGAAAAAAACCGCAGGCCCTCCACACGCCATCCACTGACTCGCAGCACTGCCGGAGGGCTTTGAGCCACTGGGATGCACATGATGTATCTGAAGAGACTGTGGCCGGAGGACCAGATCGTTTCATTAAACACATTTTGCTGGAATTTAACTGTCCCGACCGGAGGAGAGAATTGTGCTATTGTCTGTCCTTGGTGGGAATTCACGCCCTTGATTGCCACAGTCCTACTGGTCTGACTTTGTTACAGATAAGAACATATACAAATCCTTGGAGAGGTGGGTATCTGATGACGCCGAATTCACACTTACATTTTACCAAAAACTCTTTTATTTTTTTTGTCGCTGCTGTCATGTTTTTCATAGCGGGACGGAGCGTCTCTGCCTTTTATATTAATACATCGCCAGAAGCAGCAGGAGTGTTATATTAATGGGTATCAGTCAGAATTAAAGGCAGCTTAAACACTTGATTGAAGTTAATGAGGGAGCCGGCTCCATCTGATAACGGAGTCTGCTTGGGCTCGTTGTTTCCCCGACTCCTTCACCAGCTGCTCCTCTCCACATGTTGATCAAGTGCCCTGGGACGTTTGGCACTTAGTTGGGTGCAGGCTACATCTGTTTTTAATCCATCACTCGGGGTTATTATCTCCAGTTATTTGCAGCTCCCACACTGGCGTCCACCACGTGAGAGGCCCCGGGAATGAGGCCCTGTTCTTTGCAGACAAAGCGCTTCAGCAGCTCGTGTATTCGGCGCTGAACAGAGGTTTGGAAGGCTGTGGCGGGTGGGGGGTCCATGATGGAAAGAATTCAAAGCTAAAGATGATGTTACAGTCCTACTGGGGGTGTCTGGCATCCCAAAATCTACAGCTATAGCTAGATCTTTGGATGACTAATCTGTAACACCAAAACTGAGGGTTGTAGGTTCAATTCCTTCAATCTTCAGCTTGGTGTGCGTGTGTGTGTCTATCTTGTTTTGCTACACGAACCGAAAAAGGACCTCGCAAGTATAGTACTGTAAGTATAGCAGATCCACGATGACAAAGGCGGGTCCTCACTCCTCAAGAAAAGTAAAAGTTTGTGAATGCAAGTATTTTCCATGGAAATAAATGGATGGTCCTTACTAAGATTGGAATATAAATGTGTTTGTGTGTTATGTTTATATTACATTGTGATAAAGCCTGTTATTTTGACCTGTTATTCTGTCCAAGGCGTCTCCTGTCCAATGTGCCCACAGGTGGACTCCAGCTCTGCTGCTCTGGGTCAGAGGATATGGTTGAGTGGTGGAAGGACATGCAAGATTTCTTGAATTTATTCTGCTGGATATTTGAAATAGACCCCATACTTTACAAAAAAAACCGAACATAATAATTATGCTAGGAGATCTGAGTAATGGTTACTAACATGTCTCCATGGTCATTTTTAGGCCAGTCTCCTGGCTGGAACTGAGTGCTGCAGAATCTGACAGGGCACCGAGGTGGGTGTGTCTGCCTGGGCTCTCGCCGAACGGTTGTTTTCTCCCCCCGCCTCTGATCCAGCCTCCAATCGGTGAACCCCGGGTCACAACAGCTCTGCTGCATTCGCAGTTTCGAAAGGAGCAGAGGATATATTTGCATTAAAGAGTCCGAGCAAGCTTGCGAGCAGAGCCACAAGGTTAAGCAAATACAGACATAAATTGAATTACAATCAAGGCGCCGCGCAGAAGCGTACAGTAAAATGCCAATACGCGCGGGGCTCTGTAATTGGACGCAGGCGCAGCGGACGAGTTCTGCCGTTGCTTTGGCCGTGTTTTTCAGCACATTGATTTTGGGTCGTTTAGGTGCTCTCAGTGTAAACTGAGCCTGCCTCCATTTAAAGTCATACCACCACGCATCCGCTGTTGTGTTTTCGATTATGAATATGAAATTGCTTACGGTGTGTTTTGCTCTAAATGCGGTACCACTTCCTTATATCTACCCACTGCCTGCGTACCATTTTTTGAATATGTCAAATAATGTTTGTTAATATCATATATATATATATATTAGCCCATGATGTATTTTGTATTTTACAGCAAATGCTTACATGAGTGGAAACATGTTATGGAAACCACACGCACATCATGTTTATCATAAATAAAAGAATGAACCAGAATGGTTCATTCTAAGATCTTAAGAATATAAGAAATTTACAAACAAGTGGAGGCTGTTTGGCCCATCGAGCTCGCTTGGGGAGAATTCCACTAATAGCTCGGAGTTGTTAAAATCTAATCTAGCTCTAATTTAAAGGAGCCCAAGGATTTAGCTTGTACTACACTAACAAGAAGGCTGTTCCATGCTCTAACTACATGCTGTGTAAAAAAAGTTCTTAAATCCAGTTTTCCCGTAATTTCCACCTATGGCCAAGAACACATCAGTAGGATAAAACTAACCTGTCTGTTTGAGGGGAAAAAATTGCAACACATCGCAATCGATCAATATGTGCCGTACGTAGTGTTTTCCTTCCTTTTTTTTACCTGAACGATGGAAAGCTTGACTGTGTTTCCCAGTAATTGCTCACAGCTGTGACAGGGATTTTTGCACCTAAGGGAGACCGACATTTCTTTCTGTTAGCTGTGCGACAGTGAGAAAGCGTACTGTCGTGGCGTAGCGATGCGGCGTACTGACTTGCCAGAAACAAATACAAAAAAAAACACAGATTATCAGCTATTTCCAGATTCGTAAATGGAGAAAATGAATCAGTGTAATTCATTGTAGCTGTTTCTGGTTTGCGGCCTACTCTGGCCCTGAGTGCAATTGCAGTTTGCCATCACCCCAGGGACGGGGCCAGTTTAATCTCTCCTGCTGGAAGCACAGCCCAAATAAAAGATACAGTTATTTGCTTCAGCGTGCATGTCAAAGTGGCGCTTGCCGGACTGCTCGACGATAATCTCTTCAGGCTGTGCGGGACGCAAATGGAGCCGTTGGGCTTGCGTGCTGCCTGGAGCGGAGTGTCAGCAGATTATGATGAGTCCCACTCCGACAAGGTGCCAGACTTCACGTTTTCTCAGAACGTCCGATACGCCTGCTGGATCTCCAGCCACTGCCTGCAGGAGAAGCGCTTGTCCCGATTGATTTATAGCTAATGACAAGCACACTTCGTGTTCTTGGAATGATTTGTCATGTGCTCTTTATCAGGATATTAACTTGGGCTAAACTGTCTGTAACCAGTGAGGTTTATCAATTATGCACACAAAATGCCCATAATATGCGACTCTGACCAAATATGGCTATGCATTAGTAAATGCAGTCAATTATAATGTATGTACAATGCTCTTAACAATTATGGGTACTCTCTTAAGAATAAAAATGATGTGACTTTGCAGAACATAGCATTCTAATTATTTATTGATATGTACTGTCTTTTACAAACAATCATTTTAATAGCAGTGCTAAATATTTCAGTTCTGAGTCAGTTATTGAAAGAAAAATATGAAAGAACAGTGTATAAATGAGATCTTATCATAAATGCTCCTAAGAGACAATTACAGTCTAGCAGTAATAAACATGTTTTAATACTTTAAGCTTTTTTAAATTAAAATGCACTTTATTATTTCTTCTTGTTTGTATAAATCTGCAACCTGCATGGATGGAAACAAATTAGTCTTTTGTTTCAATGCTTCTTTATTTCAATACCCCAGCCTCTATAACATTTTTTCATATCAACACACCGCGGTCCAGGCTCCCAGTACAAACACAGGTGTGACAGCCTCTGTGAATGGGGTGCTATATATAAACGAGGCAATTTGTTTTGAATGGGCTTTTCCCCTAAACAGTTACCTGTGTAGTATTGTTGCTGTCTTCTTGTGATGTATATTTTAGGTCTTGATCTTGTAGTTCAGCACCTGCGGCAGGAGCAGAAGTCGCTCATTTCGTTAGCTGGAGGTCGGTGCTGATTGGCACCGAGGCATGCTGGGAATTGCTTTTCATTACCAACCGTCATCGTTGCGTTTTTTCTCTGTGATGTGCTTCTTCAGCGCACTCTAATGCACGGACATTTCCTTAATTTCTCGGGGTCTCCACTTCATCACTGCTGTCCTGATTTGCAGTGAACCCATTGACTGCTTGACCGTCATCTCTAACATCTCATAATCACATCTCTCAGCTCTCGTTATCGTCAAAGCGGCATCCCGGGATGTATGGCATGTCGGGCCAGTGGTACTCCACTGGGAGTCAGGCGTGGAGTCCATCTTTGTAACTTCTGAAACAGACTTGTTTTATCATCCATCCATCCCACTTATCTGGTACATGACTGTTTGATTTGGGACATTAGCTGCCATAAATTGCATTAAAGAGTAACTACTCCATCCATCCATCTTTCCCTTCTTCCTTCCATCCATCCATCCTTTGATACCATGTGTAGCCTATTCCAGACAACACAGAATACAATGCAGAGGAACACCCTGAATTGAATGCCAGTCTATTAGAGGGCACGCACACACAGACCCCTGTCATTTCTATTGGAAAACCCTAATCCCAGTCACGACCCTCTTAACCCCTACCTAGCTGTAACCTCAACCATAAGTTCCCAACCCAAATACAAGACGTCTGGCATATTTACTTTTTTTGATTATTCAATTTTCCCCAAAAGTAAGGAAGGTTCAGGTTTTACCACACTCTTTGGGACATTTTGGTCCCCAAATGTGATCTGTGCAACCACCCCCCCCTCCCACACAACCTATGCACAGTTTAGAGATAGGGTACTTATTCAGAAAAGTAAATCATTTTTTATCTAAATAATTTGAAGTGTGTTTATGTTCACTTCCCTTGAAGTGAAGCTACAACTATCAGCTTTTGGGCAGATCCAGCCCGGGACCACTGGAAGACACATTAACGCGGGAGCCATCTCCAAGCCTGAGGGATCTACCCCTTTGGGCTGCAGTCATTGTCTCTTCTAATTGGACTGTGAGAGTAGTGAATGGACCTCTGTGTAATTACTGGGCCAGCGGGCGAGTCTGCGGCCTGCCTCTGACATTCTACGCGCCCGGCCGCCTTATGCTCAGCCTGCTCTTCTGATGCGAATTACACCTTGAATGCGGCTATTCGGCGGCGCCCGGGCACACATTTGCTCTGTGCTTTCCTCCGTGATTGTCAGCATAATGTACTATTCCCTCCATAACACCCCACTCTTACGCTTTGAGTACAGCGAGGTGCAATTGCCAGGACTGTGAACTGCAGCTCCATGGATAAGGCTTTTAGCTCCATGTGGAATACCTTTGTCACCCATACTACAGGGAAAAAAAAACATCTGCATTCTTTTTTTTGATCTTCCTTTTTCATCCGGGGGGAAAAAGTAAAACCATAAACATTGCATAAATTGTAGGGAGTTCTTCATTCAGACTCATTGGACCTGGATCATTGAACAACCAGACTTTTACCAGCTTGGCACACAACCAGATTTAAAGGCATTAAATACTTTAATACATTGCATGCTTTATTCCTGAGGTGAGTTCACCATTTGCCCTCACCATTGCTACTCCGGACATCTTCACTAGAGAGCTATACTTATAAAAGCCATGTATTAATAGGCCCCTCATGTGTGGCTCTGCGGGTTAGGAAGGTTGCCGTTTCAAATTCCGACAAAATGGTGGCACTGTTGGGCCCTTGAGGAAGGCCCTTAACCCTATTTGCTCCAGGGCCTGAGCATGCTTTCTAAACTGTATGTAACGTGGGACAAATGTTAGATAGATAGATAGATGTAATAATGAGTAATGCAATTACATTGCTATATTGTTTTTTGGGAAATTCCAGACTGTACTATCCTAGCATCTTGAAATAAATAACCAAATAAATGAAAAACAGGTCAGCAGAAAAACAAATTGCTGTCAAAATTTGAAATTATTTGTTGATTGCATGCTTACTATGATTTAGGGAACTCTGAATGCTCAATTCCATCAGGAAATTTCAGAAGTTTCTGGAAGGCATCCGGCCCCGTCACACCCATCTGCCAGCCCGATACAGATGCACCTGAGCGAGGACTTGCTAACGCTAAGCATGATCGGGTATAACTGATTATGCAAACTGTTAAAAGAGGTTCTGGACAGCTGGAGGATGACGGGAACTGTTGTAACCAAAGGCTTTTATCATGCAGGAGCGGAAGCATCAATCTGCAGGCAGGCAGGCGGGCAGACAGGCAATGGACCGCTTGCAGACAGCTAAAATGTTCCATTTATCAAATCAAATGAGACCCCAGACACACAGGTTACCCCCTAGAGTTGAGGCATGAGTTCGATTGGTTCCCTTAGTTAGGGACTCAGGTGTTTAGCTGAGTGGAATAATCCTTTTGCACGGTTGTTGTGCAGGTTGTGATGACTTTGGTTCTATTCCCAGTCGGCGAAGGACCAATCGCAGTTTTTCTGGGTCTAGTTGGATGTCTGCTTCCTTCGAGCAGGTGGGGGTTCTGCGTGCTGATGGCCGAGCGGAGCTGACTGGCAGGCCTTCTCCACCTCTGATCCTTTGGCCGGAACGCCGTGCTGAAGCGGGGGACACGGCGCACAGCCCGCTCCATGGGGAAATGGAGATGAGGGGCCCCCACAACCTGCCAAGGCAGGCGCGAAGGCTTCTCATCTTCCCGGACTGTTTATCCTCCTCTGTCTCCCAGAAAGGGCTTTGCTGCTCCGAATGCAGATCTTTCCTTATCGGAACCACAACTTAGAAGGTTATGAATAAATATAATTTTCATCTTAATTTTAAAGAAAATTAGAAAAAAAACATACTGATAAAACTGCCAAGAAGAAGCTTTTTTTTCATTTTTGCTTTATCTCTATAATTTAAATATGTATGACCAATGGAAATATTTTAATGTATTATTAATGTTAACTCTACTTTTTGTTGTATACACAAATGTTAATATTGAAGCTACTTACAAATTACTTTCAAATTTTATTTTAATTGCAGTGGAGATGTTAAGATGTTAATGTGCTTTTTTGTGCTTAAAATGCTTCTGATGATGCACCAGTGACAAAAAATATTACCTCCCAGCCAGCAGTTGGGAAAAGTGTGTGAGGTATATAAAATTACCATCCAGAATAAAGGGAAAATAGTTCATATGAAGATTAACAGTGAAAGCCACCAGTGAAGAAATTCCCAAAGTAATAAGGCAAAACTAGGTCAATGAATGTGCCATGAAAAACTGCAAACATAGCCCCACGGGCCACTCATGGGGGACCACAGTGAAATGCCCGTTCATTATGCGCACAGTCTTACCGTTTGCCTTGGATATCAAATGCACTCGTGGTTATGGTTCTGACTGATTAGACCTAACGATGAAGACTTTTTTTCCAATTACACTATTAACCAAGACTAACTCAAAGATAAAAATAAGACTGACTTTTCTTTTATTATAGTGTTAATTTCACTATATAGAAAGCATATTAAAATCATATTTTATTGCAGCAGATATTATTATATATAATTTATGATGTCATTTATTCCACACCCCCTAATTCAGGCATTAATTTTGTAGTGTGCCTTTTAATGCTGGTTTTGTAATATATACTGTACATATACATATACTGTACAGAATTCCTCAAAAACACTGCCAAGTTCCACACCTGTACATTATTAAATTAAAATATGTTTCGGTCAATGATTCAAGGTTTACATTCATATATTTTTTTTTAATAACGGCTTTCTGAATTATGTGAAATCCCTAAATAGTCGCTCTTTAGGGGTTTTAGATAAAGCTTGTTTTATTAGACTGCTTAACATGGACCTTGTTTATCCCTGGGGTGCTCCTTGTTTGCAAGATGATGTAATACAGTGGAAAATACTATATTTTACATCAGATTTATCCATAATAAAAGGATGTACCGAAAGCCGAGTGATTAAACAATACAGTCATGCATCGCTTAACAACGGGGAAATGTTCTGAGAAATGTGTCGTCAGGCGATGTCGTCGTTGTGCGAATATCATAGTGTACTTACACAAACCTAGATGGTATAGCCTACTACACACATAGGCTACAGTAAACGTTTTATTATAAGTAGAAAGAGTACACTGTAAAATAGCGATAGGTACAGTATAGTAAATACATAAACCAGTAACAGTGGTATTATCATTATCAAGTACATTTACGTACAGTATATAATATGTGCTATACTTCAATACGACTGGCAGTGCAGTAGGTGTTTACACCAGCATCACCACAAACACGTGAGTTATGACGTTACGCCGGCTATGATGTCACTAGGCGATAGGAATAATTCAGTTCCCTTACAGTATAATTTATAATGGTATGGGACCACTGTCATATATGCAGTCTGTCGCTGACCAAAATGTTGCTATGTGGCGCATGACTGTATTCATTAAAGTCACCACCAAAAGTGGGTGGATAAATAAAAAAGATTAAAACAAAAACTCTGGAGCAACAGATTCATTAACATGAAGGACAATAACTTCATGATGCTTACAACAGATGCTTGTTAGGGACGTGGTTAAACTCCATACGAATCATTGCCCTTAATTAAATAATACACTTGCCTCGTGGGTCTCACTATAAATTTCTTCGGCTCTAATGTAAGAATAACCGGATGTAACTCTTACGATGAAAAAAGCCAGCAAACCCCTAAAAAGTTGCATTAGAAATTAAGGGTAAATTGAAAATTATGCTTAATGCTGCAGAATTTCTGCAGTGTGCAGTAATTACTGACATAGCCCAATATTGTTTCAAACCACTATTATAATATACAGAATATATATTACAATATATAGAATTTAAAATGCAAAAATACATGGAAATGCTCCATATTTTAAACATTTTATTTGTAATGTATAAACACTTTACATAAATTACTTCCTCTGAGACTAATATTTGATGAACATTTAATTGGAATTCATAGAAAAGACCCATAAAGAACCTGTTTTACATAATTTACAAAAAAGCTAGTTTTCCTTTGCTTTGAGTGACACTTTGTTACGTCCGTTTCACGAAGTCTGAAGAAGTACCGTACTTACCTTGAATTTTCCTACCCAAATGAAACCATGTTACTGAAATAAAATGACACACCGAACATCCAACCATTTCACTGGCAGAAGTGTCCATTAAAAGCAGCACGGAGGGCTGGGTTCATTGACAACAGTGCTTCCCACATTGGCATCATTACTGAGACGCGTGTAATTTTTCTTTTTTATTATTAAGAGCGAAACTACTTTTGAGAAGCAAAAGTCAACCATTCATAATGAAAACGAACATTACAGACTTCGCCTAGAAAGAAAACTGATAGGCATCATACATATGGGTCCAGCAGAATGCAGTGATATGCATATGTAAACACATCTCTTTTTTTTCCTTTTTTTTGTTTTTTAAAGCAGATAACCTTTTACGGTCATTAGTAAAAACGTCTCGATCTTTATTATAAACTACAGCTCTCTTCTCCTGGCTCCTGAAGAGTCCACAGTCTGGGAAAAAGGTCTGGATTACAGACAAACATCTGTATCGCAGCCTTCACAAGGCTTGAAGTAGTAGTTTTCTACATTTACGCTGTAAAAGGTTTGTTCCATGACGAACAGCATTTCTGTCCCCCCCCCCCCCCCCACCCCCACCACCACCACCACCACCCCTTGTGAATGGCCAGTTTCTTTGGCAGTTGGTGTTCGATAGTTTGTTACCTCTTCCCAATCTCGCTTTGCCTTAAGAACTGGATATTGTTAGCACTGTCGGCTAACTCTGGGTATTGCTCAATGGAGAGTACATAGTACCCATCATACCCCAAGACTTTGCCACCGCTCAACAGCTGCCTCTTCTCGCCCTCTGTCCACAGCCGGGCGCCCTCTTCCCCATCGCGCACACGCTGCTGCTCCCGGGCCCAGGCGGCCGCTAGGGCTCTCTGTCGGGCCTGCTCCAGAATGCGGGCCTTCTCTTCGTCCAGCGTCATACCGTAGCGGACGTGCAGAGCCAGCGCCCCGTATTGCATCTCCACG
Organism: Petrocephalus sullivani; assembly: GCA_026780845.1. Lineage (NCBI taxonomy): Eukaryota > Metazoa > Chordata > Actinopteri > Osteoglossiformes > Mormyridae > Petrocephalus > Petrocephalus sullivani. The sequence continues at coordinate 12,944,369 of JAODKM010000016.1, read as the reverse complement.
TCGGCGAACCTGCGAGTCCTGCCGTTCACCACAGTGGTGGACTGCGACACTGTCACGTTGATGCCGTTCTCCAGGGCCTTGTGCCCACTAGTGAGTCTCAGTGTGCCCAGGTCGCTCTCCGGCAGGCCCGTCTTGATGAAGTAGTGCGTGTCCCTGCCCTCGATGGTGAAGTGCAAGTTCTCCAGGTAAAAGGCGTTGTTCAGGATGGCTGCCACTTTGACGCAGTCCTCGTTAGCAATGTTGAGCACATTGGTAGTCACTCGTCCCTGACTGATGGCTAGCATGACTCCCTTCCCGATGAGGGACTTGACTGTAGCGAACCAGAGCCATGACTTCTCTCTGGTGACTCGCCTCCTGCCCAGATGGATCTCTGGCATCTTCTCGAATGACAAAAAGGCCTTGGCTTGCCGTACTACCTCTTGTTGGACACCAGAAATGGACTAAGTGGAGGGAACAACGTGTTAATCATATAAAAACACAGAAGCACTTGAGCAGAGCATCCATCTTCCTTGGCTTTTATCCCGCACAGCATCCTGGTGACTTTACTGGAATATCCTATGCAAACTACCTTCCCTTGAACACAATTCAGGGGTTGAGTGAATTGTGCTTGACTGTGCATAACATGAACGAACTCAGTTACAAATCACCATGCCCTTCTAGTCATTAAAATCAGTGAAATCCAAGTTCAGAATAATGACTAGATGTGCATAAATGGTGCTCCAAAAATCCAAATAGTTTAAAAACTTTTAAGGTCACTATGTTATTTTTATAGGCAAACAATGAACTAAACTCAACAGTGATTTAGATTTAAACATTTTCTTTGTTGGAAATTCTATAATACAAAACAATTCACCTGCATGGTACATTTTTAGAACTGATGGAATGATTTTTAACATTTTATTCAGCTAAAAAATGAAGGCGACGAACACTTACTGGCAGATCATTCCAAATCTGACTTTTCTGTAATTCAAAGGACGGTATCATCATGTCGAATTTGGGGATGGGAAACCCGGGGATGGCGTTGTGCAGGTGGAACCCGAACGTCACCAGCCAGCTGTTGACATCTGTTTTGAGCAGAGAAGAGTGAGAGGATGTCCATCTGTTTGTAACATTTCTGAAAAGCACCACTGGCTCTGAGAAAGTCATTCCGGAAGGTGGTAAATGACGTGGTAAATCAAGCAAGATCATTGTTAGAGGGAAAAAAACACCAGGACCCTGAAACTCAAAACTATGCTTTCAAAAGCTGGTAATGGTTTCTTAAATTACCCAATTAATAATAAACCATCAGAAGACAGACTTTCATTTTATGAATACATGTATAAATTTATGTACAATATTATGTACAACAGGGGATATATTATTTAAAGATAATAATAGCTAACGTAAAATTTTACAAGAAATTATTAAACAATTATATAACATTTAAATTATATACCT
>JAODKM010000016.1:12929942-12942809 GCA_026780845.1 Petrocephalus sullivani | reverse complement strand
TTTACCTGCGACATATTCTTTTACTTCATGCACTTTGCTAACAGGGTTGTTGTTTCGGAACATGTAAAGGTTAAATGGTACTGGATCCTTGCCCACTCTTTTCCACGTGGTAATGTCAGGTACGGTCCAACGTCCAGCCAAGATGTCATAGTCCCGCTCACCAAAATGCAACAGTTTTGTCAGTGGGTCATAGATGCCACCATGGAAGCCAACCACCAGCTGAAAGTCGGGGTTCGAGTCAAAGTAAATCTCTCCGTATGCAGTGTATTGGACCTGCTTGATCATTAGCCCATTGCTGCTGAAGACAGCCAATGGTGTTCCGGTGTTATCACAAGCGATGTAGAACTCCTCGCCGCTGCTGATCTCCATGGCGAACAGGTGGCCCTGCAGGTCGTAATAAAGTGAGGTGATCTCCGAGCTGGAGTGGTTGTATACGTGAGTGATTCTGGTGGGGTAGTTCAAGTCAGCATAGAAGAACTGGAGGTGCCGGCCGAGGCTCGTTCTGGTGGAAACCCTCCTACCGAGGCCATCATAACGGTATTGGATCGTCCAGCCATTGCCTTTGCTATAGACTCTCACAAGGAGGCCTTTGGAGTTGTACTCGAAGATCTCAGTGCCTCTCTGTCGCAAGAAACCGTCTTCGTCCATGCGATATTGCACGTCTCCCAGCCTTGTGATTCGGTCACGCAGGTCGTACCTGAGTGGGGTGAGGCGTGCACTGCTGCTTGGGTTCAGCAAGTGAAGATTCCCATTTAGGTCGTAGTTGTACCGCCACATAATCTTTTCATTCAAGTAGACCGTTTGAAGCTGGCTGTCAGCATCGTATTCATAGCTGTACTTTGTCGTGTTGGCAAATGGCCCAATTTTAATCTCTCTCTTAATGACACGGCCTAAATTGTCATATTGTATAGTTATCCAATACATCAGGGAGCGGAAAATTTCATACTGGATTTCTTTTATTCTGCCATGAACGTCGAAATGCTTGGTGTAGGTCATTACTGCAGTGGAGATGATCTGGTTAATGTCGTAGTAGATGACGCCGAACTTCCCGAACTGCTCGACTTTTCCTGAGATGTCGTCAAACTGATAGAGGTCAATAGGCAGCGGTGTCTCGTTGATGACACCCTGCATACTGGTTACGCGAAAACTGTTGTCATACGTGTAGTCGAAGCGCGCGTTGACCATGCCGTCCTCGCTGAAGCGGAAAATCTGCCGGTCAATCAGAGGGCCGATTTGCCGGTACCTAATGGTGCAGATAAAGCCCTCGCTCTGGAGATTGACCGTCTTCAGGACCCCCGCCGTCTCATCGTACGTGAAACTGACCCGGGTGCTGTCGTACAGGATCTCCGAAAGCTTGGTCTGCCTCCTATACTTGTACAGCACCCGCCGCCCGGTCCCCAAGTGTGCCACCTTCAGCAGTTGGCCGTCCTCGCTGTAGTCCACAATGACAGAGGCATTGCTTTCCGGGGGGTTGTAAATGTTCCGGTAATATCCAATGGAGCGGATGGTCTGCATTGTGTGCCGGGCTACACTTGGCATCGTTACAGCTGAGAGATGATCCAGTGAATCATAATCAAAAATGTACTGGCGCTGGCTGTGAAGCAAAAGCACCATTGACTGCAAGAAGAGAGAGAGGCAGAATAACATTCATCAGTATTAAAATGCAAACGACAGCAGGTATTAATGTTCCATTTTAACAATGACATACGTGTTTTAATTGAGTTATCCTTGACCCGCGAGTCTCTAATGCTGCCCCCCTTTGTGCACTCAAATGCATAATTCTAGAGGGTCTGGCAATTATAAGTTTGACCATTAAAGTGCTCTGGTAGTTACTACAAGTTAGTCTCTATTTAAAGTTACAATCGCTTAACAAAACAGGTCCTAATCAAGCTTTTTTGACATTATAAAAAGGTCAGATTTTAAACTGAAAATACAGGAGAGCTTTCTGTGGCTCAAAGCAGGAACTATTTTATACTTGAAATATGACCACACTCCAAATCTTTATAATGTACATATACAGCTCAGAGAATTAAAAACCAGCAGTTAGCTAAATAGCAAAAAAAGTATCCAAACCCTACTCCACGCTCAATGCATATTTAATTGTCATCATGCTATTTTATCACTGTAAATTCATGTTTATTCATGTAGAGTTTTTTATTTGTAAGAAAAAAATCATCGGCCTTCTGAGATCTCTTTTAAAAAAATAAAAAAAAGCACCCTGATCCTAAATGTGCCTCCAGTGGTCCTCTGCAGTTCCCAAAAGGAGCCGTCACCTTGTCACTGGCACTTGGACGGACGGGCCTCTGGTTCCCTAGGCTCTCAGAATGACATCTGTTTCCACATTTATATCTTTCTACCCGGTCATGCTACCTGCACTTATGGCAGAAGTTGCGGGGGAAAAAAAAGCTTTGCATATTCAATATACCCTTTCAGAGTTACTCCGGGGCAATTTCCTTGGAGTTCCTCTGTAGAACTTTACATCCTGCCTTAGGTGGAGGAAAAAAAATCCACCTGTCAACACCATTGTGTATTTGAAACATGCTGGCATTAGCTGGCTTCAAGTGACATTTGAGTGACAGAAAAGATGCCTGCATGCCCAACAAGCAACACCCACCTATTTTCTGTGTAGTCTCATGCCTCATGAATGAAATGAAATGGCCAGTCGGTCCTAATTATAACAGTGGCTAAAGGGTCATTGCCTACCCCGATGTTCCCCATGCCAGATTTTGACCTTGCAACTTTTAAGCACTTCCTATGCTCTCCAGAATAAATAAACGATATCAGCTATCATTCCAAATCACACCTCCTAGCTGCCAGGAATAGCCCTCCGTGAATCTTGTTTCCTACCAAACGGGAGCCCCAACAGTTCTCAGAATGCATTCACACCAATATGTTTATTTACAAGTAGCCTGCCTGCAATATGGTTGCATTTCAGTACCCAGTAATTGTTTTTTTTTTGTCATGTTATTTTTACAGAGGAACTGTTTCTGTTATAGGTGCAAACAGATTTTATTTTGCCACTTCAACCATTTCATAATATTGGGCAATGTTCCATGCAATATTGATTTTTGTTTCTTTTTTGCACTATAAAAGCAAGGCAAATCTTTATCTTGCACACCAAAGTCTATGAACTTAGCATACCGTACTTTAAAAATTTTAAAACGCACCTATAACACTTAAACTAAGTCATTTGTGTGAGCATTAAGTGAGTCAGATGTGGGAGCCTACTCACTTTCTCTAAATAGGTATAGCTCCAAGTCTTGCCATCAGCAAACACTCTCAAGACAATCCTTCCTTGACTGTCATACTCCACCCTCTCGAAGGTAGGGCCCCTCTGGATGCTGGTGATCTGGCCCGTGGAAGAGTAGGTCAGGTTGACCGACATCAATTTGCTGCTGGGCACCCAGAGTGTGGGGTGACCAGAGGTGTCGTAAATGATCTTCAAGAGGAATTTACGGTGGTCGTCGTAAATTTTCTCTGTCCGCAATGTTCGATCATAGTCAACCGATAAGAGATTTCTACCATTCACCTAAAACGACAAAAAGAAAGATTGCTTTACAGCCAATCAGCTTCTAAACTGTTTGCTTATAGCTGTGTAAACAACTTCCTAATGATGAAACACCATTTAGAGTAATTGATACTGTGATACAGTAAATTACTTTCTCTTTCTCGGTTTTGGTGGAATACCTCAGGGTAACTAACTCCTATTTCAAAAGGTTTATTTAAGAGAAGAGACTGTCTGGCATTCATTCAAACCTTTCAAACAAAACCTCCTGTGAATTTTGTGAACCTGTAAAAAAGAAGTGCTAGTGTGTATCTAACGCAAAGTCCTGATCAGTTACACAGAGGAAAGCTGAAAAAAGCATAAATAAACAGATTCTGAGCAAAAATTTACGTTTTTTTTAATTAATTAGGAATCCCTGTTCGAAGAACTAATATAAAAGTGTGAAAAGTAAGTATGTAACTGATGTCAAAATACACATTAATGAAATGTTAATATCCAGTACATTTAATACATTTTACCTGTAATGCTGTAGGAATGTTAATTTCTCTTAGAAACAAAGTTAGAAGCAGACAGGTGAAAGATACAGTGATATGGAGAAGAGAAACTGCAACCTTGACATGCTTAGTCTTGACCAAAGGGTTCATTAAGAGGGGTGAATCACAGCTGCTTCAGCAGAGTGCTTCTTATATGATCTCCCTACCCTGAGCTTCCTTCCAAAGACATTGACCCGGCCTCTCGTCTGCTCCTTCCGGAAACGCCACTCGACCAGGTTCTGCCCGTTCTCCCCCGGTAGCGTCATATTGCGACGGGCCACCGTGGGATTGGCGGCACCGGCCAGGATGTGTGGCTCCGTTTGGTAGTGGGTGTCCAACCCATTGGCATAGACAATCCGCAAGGAGTTGTCGTGGCCCACCTGATAATTATTCCTTAACTGGTCTGGGGAAGAGACACAGAGCATAGCAGGCAGTTAAGATTTACAGCTCAACAATGCTAAACCTCGTCTTTTTTCTTTTGGTTTATGTGACATATAACAAATGTCGGTTAACGGCTTCAAGGTCTTTTTTTGATTGAACACCTTTGGCACGTCTGTATCTATAAAATAAACAGTACCCTGTATGTAACTGACAACCCATGAAAGACTGCAAAAGTAGCCAGTTTGTGATGAGAGCCTGTCCCCAGAATGTTAATTCCTTTAACTTCTGATTTCTTGTACATTTTAACAAAAGACCTCGCATCTATATTGCTCACTCACAAATGCCGTATGCATTGTCTATCAGGGCTAGTACTTGTTAAAATAACTTCAGTCCATTGTCTACTGATGCGTGACTAGCAGGTAAAAAATGCAAGTATAATAGATTATCTAACTGCATAATAACTTTATAATATCTCCTGGCCCGCAAGAAGCTGTTGTTTAATTTCAAATGCCAAAGAAAAAAGAAAAAGCACATCCAGCGACATTAGCACTATGTTGCCAGAGTCATTTGTCCTCACAGTGATGAATGGCTTTGTGTTAGCCTACATTGACCTTTTTGTCTCAACAGAAACACTGTCCTAAAATCTTGACTGGCTCATCATTTTCTAGGCTTCCTTAGGAATCTGCCGAGTACCTTGGACCAGCGTGTAGAAGGAGTCGACGGATGACAGGTTGGTGGTGATGCTGACGTCCTCTTCTCTCCCGGAGGTCTCTATGTCCACTGTAATAGCCCCGTCCATTTCGCTGTGCAGGCTGGTCACCACTCCAGTTGGGAATGTCACATTTGTGAGCCGGCCCTCACTGTCGTAGCTATGAGAGAAAAGTCCATCAGGCGTCCACAAGAACATGTTTGGGTGATTTGCCAATTGACATTTCAGAACTGGCTAGTCTGTCCAGCAAATTACAAAATGGGACGCGGTCGCCAACTGAAGGCTTAGCAAACAGCAGGGTACTTGGGAAAGCCAACTCACAAGCTTACCAACTGCTCTAATAACTCTATGTACTGTTAGCCCTGGGTAACACACCTGCCTACCATGTCCCCCTGTGCTAATACGGTCTGTTCATGTTTAGAATGACCGTGGATTGTGATGTGGACCTCTTTTGGAGAACGGCCATGAGTGGCAGGGTGTGATTTATTATTAAGTTCCCTCTCCCCACTCTCTCCTCCCCAGGATCATCCCAATGTCCACAATCAACTGAGTACAAATGGTCTCAGTGAAATATACACGTGATGGTACCAGATCCAGTGAGAATAGAATTTCGTTAGCATGAACAAATTTTAGGCACAAATCCTTTCCTTAGTCCTCCATTTGCGCACAAGTGTAATGTAGGTGTTTGCTAAAGCATTGTAATGGGACCACAGTCCCTTAATGAATATTTAAAATTCATTTCAGTGTTCCACCTCAATCCTTTCTGTAAAAAAAAGTTTGTGTGCGGAACAGGACATCTGGATAAAGACAGGATACTCACTCATAAAAGGTAGTCCAGCCAATCTCTGTGCTCTTGGTTGCCAAGAGGCCACTGCTTCCATGGTAGGTGAAGTGAACCAGCTCTTGTCCCTGGGCAGTGAGGGTCTTCAGCCCCCCGTTTGTCCCGACGTTAAGCCAGATCACCTGATTGTCCGGAGAAACGATGCGAACCGGCAGTCGGTTGGGGTCCCTCCGGATACGCAGGGTGTTGCCGCTGCTGTCCGTGACTGCCGTGATGTCATTTTCGTTGCTGTAGCTGAAGTTATACATGTAGTCCCCGGTGATCAAGCTCATTGTGTATTGGTGTGTCCCATTGATGTCAAAAATGTAGAGCTCCTGGGCTCCAGGGGAGGCCACCTCATAGAAGTTCATGGAGTTCAGCAGGGGTTTGTTCTTGTATATGGCACGAATTCTAATGTTGCCCAGGTCAGCCACATATAAGGTCCCATCTGGCGAGACCACCATGGAAGACGGGGCGTTGAGCTTGGCATCTTTGGCGTAGCCATCCCCGGTCTGGTAGCAGTCACAGTTGGCGTCGTTCTTGCAGTCGCACTCTGACGGCGCCCCCGCCAGGTGGGAGATCTCGCCGTCCGTAGACACCTGCCTGATGCGGTTGATCTTCTTTTCGTCTGTCTCGGCAATGTAGAGCATGCCGCTGTAAGACACAGCGATGGCGCTGGCAGACTCCAGTGTGGTCTGGATCGCCCTCTTGCCCAGGCTGTACTCGACGCCCGGCACCTGGCAGTGCATGGGCCGCCCGGCCGCGATGCGAACCTGCCGGTTTTCAGTGATCTGCAGTACAACATTATTGTCCAGCACATAAATGGAATTATCCATGGGGTTGATGGCCAGGTCAGTAGGCCATTCCAAACGAACCTGAGTAAGAAAAAAAAATACCATACTGAATCACTCTAATATAAATATGAATTTTAATAACTGGCACCATAAACATCTGATCCTGGCAGTTCCTCTGCTGCATGCTCTGTGCTTCTAGCAGAATCCAGGCTTACTGTGACCCTATACTGGAAAAAACAGTACATAAACTTGAAGAATGGTAACAGATGCAATTAGGTGATTATATTTATATAATATACATTCTGCATATTTATCTTGCTAGGTGTCCCATCTGGGGTTGTTCCCTGACTTGAGCCCATGGCCTCCAGGATAGGCTCTGGACCCACCGCGACCCTGAATGGGACGCGCGGTTGTAGAAAAGGGATGGATGGGTGGATGGATGGATATTTATCTCACCAGTTAAAGGAGGATGGAGCACTGCCGACAAAAGAGGAAGGGGAGAGTGCCTCCCATTTAACTAGACACTGTAGGTGGAAGGTAGCTTTGCCTAACATAAGGTAACCTCCAGGGTCGAACTCCTAAAGGGGGCATGAGCAGGCATGTAATGTGGGGCTTGTCTCCCACTTGGGATGCAGGGAAAGCTGCTCCTAGTTAAACAGGCTGTTAATTTCAAGCCGACGATCGGTGACATCGGCACTTTGAAAATAATGGAGTTCAATGTTTGTGACACATCACAGACCGAGTTTGCCCATCTCGATTTACTGCTTACGTTATACTTAAGAAGACTTAACAAGCACTCAGTAGACATTCAATCCCTCCTTTGAAAGTCACATACCATGTCATAGCTGCTGAATGTTGACATCAGTCAACATGTGGATAAGAGAATTCCAACAATTCAGGCAGAAAACGGCATACACTAATTTCTCATTGTTATAGACCAATAACACAGACAACACCTACTGTATAGTCAGTGTATTGTCTTTTGTTTTACAAAGGCAGTATTCTTCTCTCTCTTGCAATTAAACTGACAAGTGCTGTCTTTGTTTTTGCTCCACTGGACCACGGTACACCTGGGCCGCCAATCCTGGCTCCCTGCCCCTGTTTAATGGCTAATAAACAGCTTCTCCCTGGGGTTAAGATGCGGAGACGTGGAGCAATAATGGAATTCTAGCTTGTCCTGGGATTTCGGTTATGAGTGCGAAAGCCTTGGCGAGGCTCGAAAGCTCGTGTCAAGGTCACATTCTTCTTCCAGCTTTTCGGGGCCATCAGGAACATTTACATTCATTAGATTTACATCCCGTTCATCGACACTTCTATCCGAATATGTCTGCATAAATGAATCGGCATATTAGCACATATCTGCCCCTGCTGTGTCTTTGCTGCTACATAACAAATTTTCTCTCTTGAGGGTATAAACTCTAGCTAAAGACAGGAGCCTTTAGCCTGTGACAGGAAGGCACATATGCCTGGGTGGGTTACGAGCAGGGTGTTTTACTGCTGAACGGGGGAGCGTAGGACGTGCCTGTTACGGAGCTCTGAGCACCCAATGGATCTTAAGCCAAATGGTCTGGGGTTTAGGGAGTGAGAGGAACATAAGACACCCAGACACACTTTCGCTAATTACGTACTAATCACGACTACCTCTTACAGAGGTAGACTTGCTGGAGGGGGGAGTTCATTCGCTCTGATTTTTCATCCACCCACCTGTTCCTCAGTAACCCTAATATCCAACCAAATGTCTACGGTACAGAGGCCGAAACCTGGAGGACAGAGTGGCAAGGAGAAGCACCGTCCTCCGGAATATCCAGCCGTCGTTTACAATTGTACGTTTCATCTCGCATATTGTACTTTCCATATTTCACATTCCTTAGATACACTATGCGGCATATTCAGTAGTCAGAGCGGAATGTCTGGAGCCTACTTCAAATGAAGACACCACAGCTGTGTCGGTACCAAGTCAAGGTTCAGCAACTGCAGTCTCTGCAAACCACAGGAATCCTTGTACCCTACCCGATGTCAGTGATACTTACCTGTGCGTTAACTCATACTTAATGTGCTGTTTCAGGTACAAATCATGCGTTAATTAAAATACATTCTGCAACTTGTAGGTCTCCTGCTGTAAAGCACTGGATTTCATGGCTCTGCACTTAGTGGAATCACAGGTGTCTAATTAAACACTTGTGATGGGCCATACGTGATAGTTTGATATTTTGTCGCAGAATAAGCCGACCCAGCTGCGACTGACGTGCCACAAGAGGGTGCCGTGTGCCTTTTGGTGCTCACCGGCGCGTGCTTATGTGGAATATGTCGGGCTGCTCATGTCACAGACTGAACAATCACCTGGCGAATGTGCATGCTGGTGTCGCAGGTCAAAGGTCGAGCCGAGGTCAGATCATTAGATCCCAGTAGGGTGGAGATGATGCCGTTCTGGTCCACTTTCCGAATCATGGTCCCGTCAACAAAGTAAATAATTCCATTTTTGTCCACCACAATACCTGAATACAAGGAGAAAGAAAAATAAAACTGACACAACAGACACTGCACTTGCCCGATACTGAAGAATCAAGATCCATTTGAAAAATGTGTGTAACTAAACACTGTCTTCTGGTATTTAATAAAATTTTTCAGGAAAATCAGGAAAACGATACTGTGTCTGCTTCTTCTCTCCTAACCCCAAGTAAAGTAAACATACTTTGAATAGTCCATTAAAAAAAAGCAATTAAAAACTGGGAAAACAACAACAAACTTCCTTCTACCTGTGGAGAGGGCAAAATTACAGCTTTCATCATTTTTTAAATGAAACAGATGAAAGACAGCCAGTTGCCATGGTTACGGTGGCCTACTAAAATGTCAGCCTGATAGAGTGAGGCTAAAAGGTGTGTGTTTCCCAGCTGAGGAAAGCATGCTCGCGGCAATCACCCGGCTTCCCCTCAGGAATATATATTAACTGCCAGCTCTGTGCCACTTTTATCCCGGGATTATAGTAGCAGGGGCATTTCTTGATCTTGTGTTCCAAGGAGATCCAAATACTTTGGGAAATAAATTAGAAATTAATGCTTGTTATGCACTGCAAGAATGTTCTTTGACACGCTGACAGTTGCCAGGGCACGGCAAGATGGATTGGTCTCTACACCAGTAATGCAGTGGAGACGCGCGGTCCCGTAAGTGTGGATGAATTAAAAATATCGCCCTCAGAAGCAACCATCGGGAGAAGGAACAGCCCAGTCACACGGCATTTCTGCATGCTTTTATCCCCATTCAGACCTGGTGTGACTGTGTTTGAAGAGAAGAAATGAGAACAACCCACTCTAAATGGGCTGAGCTTCAATAGCTACTGAAAGACGAGCACTTTTTCTCTAGCATAATGTATACAGTATATGATATTATTAAATTCCATTGACACTGCAAGGATAATATAATCTTAAGTAATGATAGAAATAGTAAATCCTGGTTAACATGGAAAATAGAGAAGTCACCGAATGTAAATTTTTATATGCTATATATTACAGCAGTTTGTAACCATGATAGGATCTTGGGATATGGGACTATAGGGTACCTTTAGGGCCCATCAGTAAGGCTTCTGTAGCTTTGCCTCCATCCCCACAACGGGCCTCGTCAAAAGGAAGGCAGTGCTCTCCCGTTCCTGCTAACACCTCCGTGTTCTGCAGCAGGTCCTTGGTCGCCGTCAGCACCTTCGGCCGGTATATCCTACGGGAGTTGGTGTCGGAGATGTACAGCTGCCCGGTGACGGGGTCGGTGGCCATGTAGTACCTGTGAGCCGGGTTGTTACTGAGGACAGAGAGGGACCAGCACTTAGTGTTCTTACTGGCACACAAACCAGTTCAAAAATGAACAAACCAGCAAATATGGACATTAGGGGTGATTCTCAATACCAACAATGCAAAGACCGTACTTGTGCTCTTGGCAAGAGTGGTCTTGCTAACCTGGTAGGGCAAGAACACCATTTGGGGGATTTTTACCATTCTCCATACTTCTGTTCTTGGTAATGGAATTGTACTTCAGCAACGGAAGATAATGTGAAATGGGTATGCGAAAAGTACAGTAAAGTATGCATACTGAGAAACACCCAAGGAGTGGTGGTCTACAATTACATTTGTATAATTTAACAGTGTATTATTTTATATTTTTCTCATAAAACTTTATGAGTACTGAACATCTGTCTGTCAGTTATATTATGTGTATATGTATATATGTAACCAACAACAAATACCGCAATATCTTATCATTTATAACAAAAGATAAACAAACTGCACAAACATTTTCACTATATGATGTTTTATAGCCACATTCTGTAAACATATATACACAAAATGAAAACGAGACTCTTTTGCAAATTTATATGAAAAGGACAACTCAAATCTGCTGAAAAAGGAACATGAAATACAGAAGCAGGTGGACTGTGGTAGCGAACGGAAGAGGATGAAAACAAAGATGACGAAAACGATGAAAATGTCTGTAAACTGCTGATACCAACGCGGTTAACTGTACACCAATAAGGACAGCTTCATTGGAGGAGACAGGTCGATAGCCTCTAATGTTTATGAGGCTCTGTGGTGCATTAGTCAATATTGCTTTTCTTTATGACACTTAGAAATACAGTGCGATGTGCTCAAATGAATACGGGAAAGGCCTCAGCCTCCAGAGGATTAAATCCGAGAAATCCAAAGTGCAATTTCTTGGCTTACTGTATAGATCATTAATATGTAATCGGATGATGTGTTATAATTCAAGATATTGTTTTTGGGAATGACACGTACTGTTACACCTCACCCTCTGGCTTGTCTCGTACCTATTCTGGACCGGTAACATTTTTTATCTGCTTAGATTTAGGCACTGTATTCTGCCTCAATATGGCAGAAGGTACAGCTACGGCGAATCAGATTTAAACGTGACGCAGATCCTAAATCAGCACTGGAGAGCCTTGCCTCCTCATTTAGCTCGTTGCTTCAGATCATGTTAAGTTACAAAAGGTGAGCTTATATAAATTGTCATTGCTAACCCTGTAACTCTGGATTTCAGAGTTTTGTTTAAGCAACTTCCAATTACAAAATACAATCAGAGATAGCCAATCAGATTTTTGATTATATTCCAGATTTTTCTGTCGTCGCTGTAAAGAGCTAAACTTAAATTTCCTATGTGAACCTAATGTATTCCGAAAGCAGCACAAGAGTAACGTGGAGGAGGTGTTCTGCGAGAAGAAATTTCTTTATTCATTTGTGAAGAGTGAAATGAGGTCCTCCAAGCATGTAAAAGAAACAAAAATAAACAATGAATACAACTCAGCCGTTTGCACAGTGCGCTGACTGGACCAGGTATAACGTGACATAACACAGACAACGATACATCCACACTCGTTCAGTAAATTTTTATATGCTATATATTACAGCTTCAGTTCAGTATACTGAACAAGTGAGCTTACCTATGCCTGAAATCCTTATTTCTTAGGAGAGTGGAGGCAGGAAGAAAATAAAACAGTGTGAAATAGTTACGAGAAAAGCAGACACAGAGCTGGCAGAAAAAGAGGATTTGCTGGAAACATATTATGGCTCCCACCAGTGGCCTCTTCCATGCTCCCAAGTGCTGGGACTTTTAACCACAATTTGTAAACCAAGAGTAGGTAGCTACAAAATGTTACGCATTGGACTACTTGCCACACATACATACTACATGTTGTTTCTTCCCTACTACTGATTGAGCCACAATAATAAAAATATTATTTCTTCAGCAAAGACATCGTGCCAGACCTAGTTTGAATTCCTAATTATTTGTGTAATTAATGCGACTCGTCGCACCTAGACACGCGTGAAATACACATGTTCACATTATGAATGTTTTGTCACATGCTCATACAGCAGAAGGAAAACTTAATAGCCTGGAAAGTCAAGTGATAGGTCAATGATTTAAACGTGCTGCTGAATGTGATGATGCCACATTTTGTACTTTTTTTTTTATTTTTTATTTTTTTAACCCCCGTCGTGTCCGGCAGTTTAGCAAGCAGGATGTTGGTCTGGGTGCTTTATTGTGCCAAACACTTTTATTTTGCCAAGTGGAGCTTCGGATTTAAGCTCCTCTTGTAACTTGAGGTATACTCTTTATTAATCATT
>JAODKM010000016.1:12913507-12929842 GCA_026780845.1 Petrocephalus sullivani | reverse complement strand
TAAAGTGGAATTAAAATAGAGGGGAAGGGAGCCACGCTGTCCAGCTGTGGGCTGCCAGGGCAGCCGACCCAGGACCTGCACAGCTCCCCTCATCCTCCAAGGCCCTAAGTGAAAGAGTGATGTGACATGAATGTATGTTTAAAGTGCAATTTTTGCACATTTTGTACTTATAACAGTAAGTGAATTTGAAGCAGAGGGCAATACCTTAAATGAAGTTTTTTTTTTCCCCTTATTTTTCTGCTGCAAAACTGTTTAAAAAAACTATTTATTAAAATGAGCACACGGTTGGTAGCAAAATAGGGTATATTTAGCCTAACGTGTGTTTTGCATCCACTTAATCTAGTTTCAGGTAGTTTGTAAATTGCTAGTTTGTAATTAGTACTACGGCAGTGACAACCTGACATTAACAAAATGCTAATGAAAGGTTTAGGAAAGGGGCTGAGAATAAGTACAATGCAGTGAGAATGTGTTGGGTGAAGGTCAGGAATAAAGATTTGGTCTCACCCACTCTCCCATTAACAGCAAGCGGTGCTTATAGAAGACTGACCATCGTCACACAAATGAAGTTATTATTATTTCTCAGGCATTCGAGATGTACAATTTAAGGCTTGAATATTACGAGAAGAAAAACATTTACCCATACAATTTCTAACAAATTAAATAGACCTTAGAACAATCCGAGTTGTCTTATTTACTGGTGTTAAAACAACATAGGATTCTTCCAGAGTTATCTGAAATATTTAAACATAAGAGGCACCACGTCTCAGTCAGGTCAGACGGAGAAGACGACAGAAAGAAGAAAATCCCCCAAGGTCATTGTAAAAAAGGTCAGCATCAGCTAGTCGGCAACTAACCTGAGCTCCATGACGCTGGTGACGTTCCCCGATGGGAAGATGCGGCGGATGTAGTTGAAGTCCCCGACAAAGAGGCTGCCGTCGATGCCGCAGGCCAGCGCCACGGGGGCCAGCAGCTTGTTGCCGTCCGCCTGGCCGTTACAGCTGGGGCAGGAGATGCTTCGTCGACGGCCATTACCCATGATGGTGTTAATCACGGGGGGCTGCTGCGAGACAAACTGGTTCTCTCCCGTTCCCTTGTACACAATTCCTGGGGACAGACAAACAAATAAAAAGCAGAAATGCAGTCACCAGCTTCATTCTTTTTAATTTGGCGATGGCTTTTGGAAACAACTTGACCGAATGCGACAAAAATGCATATCACAGACATACTGTATGCACTCTAGGTATAAAGACTACTACACCGAACACTTTCACTTTTAGTCAGGGTAGCTCACCCCTTCATGGACTGAATACCATGAAGCTATGTTTGCTCTGTGAGAATTACAAATTTGAAGATTCTTAACACATCAATCCAATTAGTATTGAAAAAAAAATAGATATAAGCTAGATGTCTTCACAGAATTTCTTCAGACGACCCCCCAGACAGGTATACTGAAAATTATACCAAAACAATCTGACATAAAGTGGACCGATCATCATAAAAGGCCATTAAAATTCAATGACACTGAAATGTACTAGTTTTGTCAGCTTTTTATAAGTAATCATCCCTTTGACAAGTTTGACATTCCAAATAACATAGCACTAGATATGAATAATATACAATTTATAAAATGATTTGTACAGAAATAGAAAATGATTTGTACTTAGCCTACATGCATCATCAACTCGATGTATCGGTGTATTTATTTCTGCAGTGCTTTGGTCTGATTAGCCTGTGTTTGTCTTCAAAGAATTGGAGACAGAGTTTTATAATACAAGCAGTTTAACACTGAAAACGATATTCGTGGTTGCAATGAACCACTCGTTCATGAATATTTTTCAAAGCGGGTTACAAATATGCTTATGTTATCAGTTTCTACTGCAGTACACACAACACCCCCCCCCCCAGCAAAAAAAAAAAAAATCACAATAAAATTGAAAACCTTTTCAAAACTGAGTAAATGTATTTGTAGCAAGTTACTGTTGGGAAAGTTTCTCTTGAAGAAAAAGTGTTGGGTAACGCTCTATTTAAAGCAGTTATTATACTGCATTACAGATACCTTCATAGTGCATTATAATGCATTCATAAAGTTAATAAAGTTATAAACCCTGCTATAAGTATTATTAAAAAGGCATAACACATTATGTTATGTGTATTATGCCTCATGAATACTCTATGAAGGTGTCATCTATAATGCACTATTAACACCTTCATAATGCAGCAGAATAATTCCTATTCTGATGAAGGTATTTATAATGCATTATATGAGAGCATTATATGATGCGAGTTTCATGAGAAACACATGAGAAACATGGCTATAATGTGTTATGTCTTTTTATTAATATTTATAGTAGCGCTATAAATATTACTTTATGAATGTGTTATAAAACAGTTATTAGGCTTTATGAATATGGGCTTCCTAAAAAGTGTTTTGCTAAAGGAGTTCTACTGCAGTCTTGCTTATCTGATTCAGTTTCCATTTGTATTTCTGACAGTAATTTTCACAATTTTCGCTCTCTGTGACTCAATTGCTAGACGAAACAGAGCCCACAGGCTGGAAAACAACATTAAATGCAAAAATGATGTGCAGCTGTAGAACTAGGGCAATTTGGAATGCCACGAAACACTAATCGTTTTCTTAAATTGAAGAATATGTCAACATTTTGAAAACTGAAAATTAGTTGCATATACAGGAACCTTTATACTATACTAAAAGAAGAATATCCTGTTTGTGATGTATACAGGCATGAAGTAGTTATCTTTATTGTAATGCCAGTGAGTACAAGAGCTGTATTGAGCACTGAATAATGTATTTCTAATTGGTCATCTGTCTTCTTCACCTGTCTTTGGATATCACTGAAAAATAGCTTGAAATCCACTGTCAGTTCTTTACAGAATGGTCCCCAGGAGTATGTTATGTAAAATGAAAATGCATCGCTTCTGCAGGTAACACCATCTGTACTCGCATGTTCTTATCAAAGGGCCCGTCCTTAAGGTTTCCTACGAAATTCCACAGATTTATTTCAAGGTGTATGCACAACTGTATGCACAAAGAGTGTAAATGTCATACAGAGCCAATGCAGGGCAAAAAAAAGCAAGTCACCTTCAACTGTGAAACTCCATTTTGTTTGAAGACAACCGTAATGATTCCTTACCCTTGACAGATTACATAACCCTCTCTGAACACCCCTTCCCCTCAAAGGAAAAAAAAAACTACATATCATCCCCATACCTTCATAGATTGGCTGCCTGGAATACATTATGAAAAGGTAAATGCCACTGTATAAGACATGCAGTTCAGATAAGTAAGTTTTTAGGAGTGCATAGATGAAAACTTGATTTGATATGATACGTGTGATTTAATATTTATCCTAAGAAAACCCAGTCAAGGATTTTAATCTTGATGCTGTTTATTCTGGAGGCTAATGCGATTGCTACGTTAAAAGGTGCTCCTTAAAATAAGCGGAGAGTGTCTCCGATCCCCCATGCCTGAGTAGGAGTCTCTGCCTGGGGCAAACGTCAGCTGATGAAGAGCCTCAAGCTGCATGGAGACTTGACTCAAACCACAATGCAGTGACACCACAGGCTGACTGCTGACCTTAAAACGGCTGTCCTAAAAGAGGCCTGACCAGAAGATTGCTGTTCCACTTTGAACTCTACTTCCAACAAGTCCCGCTCGCTTATGTCTGACTCGTATAAGGTTAACATGCCCGGAGGGGCTGCTAAGCCAGTTGGCCTTTGACCCCTAGCTTTTCCTTTTTCGTCTCATAAATGCAGTAGTTTTCATTTCCTCAAGTAGGCTATCTTTTGCCATTTTCATTCAGGTTTTTGTACTGTGTGACACAAACTCCTGTATTTAGGATGTTGTTTTCATCAAATCTTTGTTAAGTCCTGTGAGATGACTATGTCATAAAATACAAAAAACATATTTAACTGAACTGAGTACTGTAACACAAGGATGATCCATTATACTGTTAATATAGTTGTAAAATTAATTCAAGATCTAAGACGGAATGAAATCCTTCTTTGTAAAAACAAAATGGGATAAAGCAATGTATTCTATAGGAAGGATCATTAATGAAACCATTTAAAACTCACTGCTTCCATAAGAAACCAAAGAAAAAGCATATTTGATTTGACGTTATTACTGTGGCAGGCGAAGGTCTTTTTTTCCGTGGTAATGTGGAACGGCTACCAGGATTAAGAGCAAAAAGAAAAGCCACTGTCAACCCCATAGTACAACAATAGGCAACCGGCCACAAATTGTACACAGTAGGGTTGGGAAATCTTGCATCGCGATCTACTTGCGATTTTATGGCACATGCGCAGTAATCACCAGGGCTTAGGATGATGGGAGAAACATTTGGTAATAATAATAAATCGGTATAAATTCGGCATATCCTTATTTTAATAAACGTGCAGGAATTTTAACTGCAAAAAGTAGTGCTGCAATGCATACAACACATGGATTACCAGAACAGTAGTACGTGGCATACTGCAGTAACTAAACTTAATAAACATAAGGATACGCCGAATTTATGCAGATTACTAACTTAATATTTTAGGTGTACTACTAATCTGCTTGGCAAATTGTGGACATAAGCAAAAGTCTGTATTGTACCAAAAAGCTTGTGTCCGTCCAAATGTTTCGCCTGTTATCTGAAGCCCTGGTGATTACTGGGCATGCGCCATAAAATCGCGAGTAGATCGCGATGCAAGATCTAAAAACCCTAATACACAGGCTCATGGTGCCCTGCCTCTGCGGCCTTCTCTGCCACTTTCGTCCCACACCCGCTATCGCTTGAAAGAAGACGAGACGTGAGTCGCAAAAAGATTGCTGATGGGTGAAATCAATGAAATATTCTTTTAACTGGAGCGCACAAAGGGCTCGAGTGATTATGGATAAATATTTAAGTGCTGTGCAAATACAAGTTATTTTAGGGGGCTTCAAAGAAGAATTTCAAAGGGCGATTACATGCTGTGTGCTTTAAATTATTCAGAACAGGCAACACTGGAATTCCAGCACAGTTTCTGTCCTAATTACTCCAAAGATCAATGATGCCATCCAGACCCTTTCCATGTATGACTGGGGAAAAAGAGGTCTAGCCCTCCACTGCTTCTATGTCACCATAAATCTCAATATACTTAAAAACACATGTAGCTGTGAGCTAGCTGGCACCTGTCCAATTAGGTTTATTCACTGATTAATTGATTGAAGGAGGACAAAAATGAAAATGCGGTCACAAACTAAGAGGTGATGAGACATCTACAGGACGTGCTTTCTGGCTGACAAAAGACGGGTCCGAAACATTGCCGAAAACAGCGACAGCATGATGTGTGACCGTGGCAGCTTTCACCCTGACTTTCAAAGTTCCCGCTCCAAAGCACCTCGTAAATAACGTGTCTTTGTTGCCGAGACCCAACTTACAAATAGCAATTAATCCGATAAATAATACACATGGCTGACAGCTGTGGAAATGTGCCCATAGTAGCACCCTTAAAATAATAATAATAATAATAATAATACAAATAAAAATGTAGATAGCGAGAAACTTTCCATGACCAATTTACCATAAAGCACACCCTCATCGCTCCTGTTTGAAAACAGGACCGACCAAGCAGACAGGAGTGGAATGTAAATAAGCAGCGACTTGCGGTGCGTGGGAAAGACAGAAGCAGCTAAATTCTATTCACTTTAATTTGCGGGTGATTTACAGCTTCCAGGCAGTCCCCCTCACAGAAAGAGAAACAAAAAAATCACAGAAAATCCGATCCTGCATTCCTGTTTGTTTTCATTGTAATGGGGAAGGCATGTTCAAGAAGAAATTAATTGCACATTATCCAACTCCACCTTTTTGATAAAAAAATGCAAAGCATAAAAGCATACCTCCATTCCAACTAAAAAACTTTATTCCATTTATAAATGAACTGCATTAAAGTTGCTGCATAGGTGAATCAATTTCGAATCCTATCCCTTCTTTATGTCCACATTTGCGCTCCCGTTCAGCATTTAATGGGACATCACACATCCATATGTGGACTCTCCACAAAAAAACACGCTCTGCTCCTTTGACGAAGAGCTCCAGTGAGGTTCTCCATGACTCTCTTTCCATTTTAGAAGACGGAGGAGCGTAACGAACCTTTCCCTTTTGTCGCCCCGAGGAAGCTCGCCTGGACCAATCTTAAGCAGCGTCTCAGGCTAAGGAAGATAAAACGGGTTCAACAGAAGAAGCGGAAGCGCCCCTCAAAGTGAAGCATTATTACTGATGAGGGTAACCCATTTGGCTCGTATGTTGCTATGGACAAAAGCGTCCGATAAATAAGAAAGCTAACTAGCTAGCAAGCCAGATAGGCAGGTGAATAAATAAATAAATAAATAAATAAATGCTATCAGCAAATTCTGTGTCCCTGAGCAAAACAGATAATGTACTATGAGGGGAAAAAATGGCCGAGGGTCATGAAGAACAACATCTGAGCTGCAGGAATAATAAAGGTTCCGCAATCGCGACATTCAGAGTGGCCCCCTATGGATCCAGGACTTCGCTGACACAGGTATTCCTCCTTCACCTCCGAACCTGACGAGGGTTTATAAGAGGGACTAGAAAGCCATTCTGATTATGCTGAGGAGCCCCAAGACAGACTTCGTTGGGATTAGCCAAAGATGTTGTTTTAAAGATTAACATTTAGCTCTGGGCCTGCTCCCCCGTTGACATGAGACAATTTGCAGCGGCACAGGGTATAAGATGATGACGGCGGCAGCCTTTATGTAAAAGGGGCAGCAGGTTGCCTTATCTGGTGCTGCTCGAGAAATGGTGGGGGTCTTGCGTCAAGGAGTGGAAAGGCATTACAGCACCTGCGGGAGGGTGCGGATAAATGACTCCGTTTTTAAGACGCCCACTGTAGGGAGCCCTCAGATAGCAGACATCAGAGAAGGACGCAGAAAGTACCAACTGGAAGAGGCCGGAATTCATCGTGTTACATGACTGGCTGTCGTCTTCTCTGGCAATCGCATCAGATTATATCCTCCATAGTGTAGTACTGTAGCACCACTTTGAGAGGTGGGTTTGCATTAATGATTAACGAAGGGGGGCACTTGCTGTCCAAACTGTAATCTATGCTATCCATATGATCTTTGCTTTATTCTTCTGCAGAAATTCAAAGACGTGTGAGGCTTTAGCAACGAAGATGTACGGCCTCTTTGGGAATCAACAGCTTCCGATGGGTAACAAATGATGCAATGGCTACATAAATACGGAATACTCTGAAAACAGTCATAACCCCCCCCCCACACACAGTTCTACAGATCTACAAGCACAGCAGAAAAGCCAAGGCTGAAATAAGGACATGTTCAAATTTCTTGCCGTTTTTTGCTCGGGCTAGCTAAAGAAGTGGGATTATCCACCAGGATACCTGAGACGCCAGGTACCAGAAAAGTGACTAATGCCTGTACCTTTACAGAAAAGACAACGGTAAGAAAGTGTGATGAAACGGAAAACATCTACGACACTTTATATTCCGTATTATAATATACTATACATATGATCTGAAGTTGTGTACTGTCACAGTAACAGGTAAACAGTAGCACTGCTTTAATCTCACTGTCAGTGTCAACAAATAGCCTCATGATGAAAATACCACATTCTGTTGCAAACTGGTTTCTGTTACCTGGTTAGTTCCACTGGTCAGTTGTTTTTTTTGCTAACCCTGGCCAGTCAGTTCTTGTTAACCTTGAGTGTCATTTATTGAAATTTAACAGTATATTAGCAATAATCTAAGAAAATGGCTGTTAGGACAAGATATCTATTAACTCGTCAGTGGTACATTTAACGGGACATGCTAAGCCAAGTGTTCTGCAGTCGCAAAGTTTAACGACATGTGATGCATCATCAGCTACTTGGGGGGGGGGGGTAACTAATATCATGGTCCAGCAACAGATTTCCTGATATTGGTAGCTGTCATGCCTCTGTGTGGTAGATGAAGGGGCTTCTGTATGAAGCGCTGGTCCTACTCCCAGGTGCGATAATACCGCACAAGTCCTCCGGCGAACAGATGGGGTGGGTAATGAAGGAAAAGGATATTGTGCTTAGTCAGCTTGGATCCAATTAATCTAAAACACCGGGCCATGCTCCACCGATGAGCATTTAGCTAACCACACCAAAAAAGGAGAGGAATAATTATTTGCTGCTAACCACAAAAGGGTTAAATGAGAGGGGGAGACAGACACTGGGGAAGCGTGGGCCTAAAAGGCTACAGCAGGCCCCAAGATTAAAGGGTCACAAATTCGCCAAGACAGCTGGTGCTAAGTCACAGAGGTAAGCAGGGCTTAATGTCACGCCACAAAAGGAGGCGGCCGCAAAAGCGGGCCCGGGCCACTTCTGTGAAACACTGCTTGAGGACTATTACAGCCGACAGCCAAATGTATAATTATGTGTTTGTTACCTTTGTCCCTTTGTGTCCAGATACCCAGCAGTGTGTGTATTTACAAAAGGAGAGAAAAGCACGGTTAAGCAATTTCCGGAGTCTTCCGTCTACAGAGAGTTTGAAGCTTTGTGATCGGACCATGTACCAGAACAAACGGCAGAGTTCTGAGGCTCCGCCCACTGACATCGCCCAAGTTAGCATACCACACCCCCTCAGCCACTTTATCCAGTCATTACTTTCAGAGAGTGGTTCACAACTTTCCTCTGTTTCCTCTGTATTACAAAGAATGTCTCATCTTTACTTGAATATTTACTACAGCATTTCAGGGCGATAGCGCAGCCACCTGTCACTCTACAACATCTCAACATCCCCCCCCCCCCCAAGAGGAATTCCTCTGCCTCGTACGGCTTGTCAATACAGCTAACTACTTTGTTTATTCATTTAGGCTCCCGTCATTTTGAGGAGTCTCTGCCTGTCAAACTAGTGTCCCAAACGTAATGCGGAGATTAAATCGATGCTCTAGCTGCATGCCGTGACATCAGTGATGTTTTCATTTTTAAGTATGAATCAACATATTTACAAAAGTACCTCGCGTTTACGTGCCTTCTAGTCAGTAGGAGCATATATTTAATAATCACAGGCCACGTTCACATTACCAGGTTGTAGTGACTCAAATTAGATTTTTTTTTGCCATAATGCGACACAGATCTGATGTTTTCAAGGCTGTGTGGACATAGAAATCCGATCTTTTCAAATGTGATTTGAATCAGTTTCATATATGGTCCTAGATGGAATACACATCTGATTAATGGCAATGCGATATGAATGACAATGGTCAGATCGGAATTCATCAGAATTTTCGCTCATACGCACGCGCTGTCGTCAACAGCCTATACCAGCCATGCAGCAAAACAAATGGGGAGACCTACGACTGTGATAACAGTCAGCGATAGGACGGCGAAGTTGGCGATTTACTAGATATTTGGGGTAACCAATCAATTCAAGGTAAACTGGAAGGACCCTACTGAAGTCAAGTAGCGTTTGTAACAAACATGACCTTGAACAAGAATGGCTACGATGCCAAAGAAAAATAAAATCAATGTACGCATGTGTGCCGTCTCGGAGGACAGATACATTCACATTACAATTAGATACAGGTCACTTGTAATTATGAATGTGAACCATCAAGATCTGAGAAAAATCGGAATTGAACAATAAGGCTTGTAATGTAAAGACAGTCATATTTCATATACTAATATCAATTTAAAAACACATTGTCATCGTTTGTCATTAATGTTATATACATTATAAAGGGCAAGGATAATCAGTGTCTACGTTCCTCACCATTCTGCACATCCAACACATGGTGTTTGTCCAACGTCCACCCGCCCATATTGGAAGCGTCCAATTCGTATCCTTGCAAAAGAGCTGTTCTTTTCTCCCAGAGAATCAAATCCAGACAGGACTCGTATTCAAACCCGACAGACACTGGAAAAAAGTGTAAAAAAAACGACGTCAGGCGATCAATACTACTCAGACTTCTGTATGCTGCACGCACACAAAAACACGAGGACATGATCGAAGACGCCGGGTTTCTCATAACTCCAACTTCTAAATAATGTCTGCGGGTCACTTTCCAGCATGAGCTTCACTTCTTTCTCAAGATATTTTCACAAATGAACTACTTTCCTGGCCCAGCTTTGGGATGGCGGAGAATCAATACGAATGCTGAGGTTCCAATAATGAATCAACTGATATAATCTAATGGAAATGAAGCCGAATACAGTTAAGAAGGATGAAATTAAAATGTGCTGGTTATCTACATGCCTGGAACCTAATAAAAAAGCTAATTTCCACTCACTGCACTGGATCTATCAACATTTACTTGTAAAGTAAGAATTCATTTAAGAGTTAATTCCACCTTAACATGAATATTATATAAATTGCATTTTACTGGCTTTTTCTGTGATGCTCTTTAAACAACAGCATTAAGTGAACAGCTACTGAGCCATGTGAAATGGTATAACCTTTGCTCATAATGTTTGAAATGCTAAGTATTTCACATTGTAACAAAAACAGCCCTCTTCACTGTCAGGTGAAGAATGAGCGCTGGATTTTATAAAAAGGCTGTGAAATGACTTTGAGCACATTCAGTCTTGTACCAGTGGTCTCTTAGAGAATAATTATATATACATGTTATATATATATATATATATGTGCTGTTGTATATTGCAAAGTGTTCAAAAAGCACAAAAACACTTCAGAAATTCCATAGCTCACCTACTGCTTCCGACAAGCCATAGACCTTCTGACTGTAGGCATCTGTTTTGTCCCATATGAAGGTGTAGGACAGGTCAGGAGTTGCTGGGAACCACTTCTGAAAAAGTCGGCCTACTACAGCCACCATGAGATGGACCTTCATCAGGTTGAAGGGGATGCTAGCCTGGGTCATGGTCACTTTAAGGATGGGCTTATAGCCGGACGAGCGGGAGCTTAGGTAGAAGAGGTTGAGGTCACTTCCTGGGATGGCTGTTTCCTCCTGGAGTACCTGCAATTCAAAGCAGACTCCCAAGTGTTAGGCTACGGGAACTCAAATCCTAGCTCCTTTGAAACCAGCTGCTTCAGAAAGAGCAGAGGCTTGAGGTTTTAGCATCTTTAATGTCCTTCATCTGTAACTGGATTTGTACTCCCCTCGCCTGTGTCTCAGTGCCAATACTGTTTATCAAGTGTCTCAGTATGTCCTCTTAACACCTATCAGTAACACTGCAATATCTTATTGTACTCTATGCTGAAAACTGTCTGAGTAGCTTACAGAGAAATAAGTGAATATGAAGACGAACAGATTGGCCTTTTAAAAACCTGAATTTAATTTGTCCAGACAACAGGATTTCATACTGTAAATGTCAGAAAAGACACCAACTCCCCCTGTGTGACACCTCATCCAGCTTGGAAATACTTAAGTTTTCCCCAAAGCAACCATTGTTTTGGTATACAACATTAGATGGAGTTTTTTTTTTTTTTAAATAATTTTCGAATAAGCATCATGTCATTTTTGCTGACTGTCTTAAACAGAAGCAGTTAGTATGGGCATTTTGTTAGAGACCAGTGAGGCATTTACAAATCAGACTACTCAACTACAATCCAAATCAGACTACTCAACTACAACCCAAATCAGACTACTCAACTACAACCCAAATCAGACTACTCAACTACAACCCAAATCAGACAACTAAAAAACCCACAAAAAAACCAACCCACTGTAGTCCACCTTGCAGACTTACAGACTCAGCCAGGGGGAGTCCAGTTGTGAAAAAATGATTGTGGTGGTGTCACAGTTGGCAAGGCCCAATTTGCAATTGCCATTCATCAAAGTGTCATTATAATCACAGTAGACAGACCTTTATTACCAGGCTTTCGTGTTTTTTTTTTCCTGAACAAGTGTTTTCAAGGGTGAGCAAAAATAATCGGATGTTCTGGCCCTCCTTCTCAAATTCCAGTCAAAAGCTGTAATTACACATGCTATGCTAACTCTTAGGTCCCCCTGGCATAATTCAGACACATAAAAAGCTCTATTACTACCTTATACTCTTTACTGACCTCTGGGGGTATTGCAATGGTTTTCGGGAAAGCAGTTTACAGAAGAAAAATAAAGGAACATTTTATAATATATTCTCAAGTTTAGTGTTTGTCTGTGAAAAAAAAAGATAATTCCCTCTCATTCAAGCATCACATAGCATTATGACCTCCGGGACTGTCGTAGCTCCAGTTTTGGTAAAGACTGAACCTCCCCAGAAGGGATGTTTCTGCAAATATTGTGTAAAGTTCATTTTCAGCCCGTACATAAACCAAACACTTAATGGTGATACCAGCTAACCAACTAACCGTCACCAGGACCCAGTCAAATTTAAAGCCATCTGATTTCTGCTTTTTGTAAACTATGTCCAGCGGCATGGTGGCTCAGGAATAGTGCTTATGCCTGACACATCTAGGGTTCAGCTCTCCCATCTGCTCTGTGCGTGTGGAGTCTGCATGTTCTCCCTATCTCCAAAGAGTTTCTTCCCTCAGTACAAAAGCTTGCAGTTAGGCTAATTGGCACACCTAAATCTCTCAGAGAGTATTTCTGTATGCGCCCTGCAGTGAACTGGAAAGCTGTCCACAGAGTTTGTATATCTTAACAATAAGAAGTTATTGGATGGATGGAGGTAAGATGTCTATTCCCTAAATGAGTATGAAAGGTAGTCAACTTACCATCTCACGAATTTCACTGCATTTTCAAAAATAAGTACTTTACTACTTCGGACTAAAGTCAAGGGTCATAAGCATCTTCATGACAAAACAAAACAGTTATTTGTTTAGCCGCCCTACGCAGACTCATGCATACCTGAGCACTTTAATGAGTCTGTACCTCTGGAGTAAGGGTGGCAACAGCTTGATTCGCATTAAATCAAAATGATTGGAGAGGAAGACTTAACTGTTACCAATATGATTGGGATCACAGTAATACAGCACATCTGGGAATAATATTCTCTAGAGGATGACTTGCAGGACGTTTACTGAGGTCCCTTTGCTTTTGATGATGAGGAAATTGAAGCCCTAAAACACTGTAGCTATCTGAGATGGAAGTAATGGCTAACGGCCATTAAGAAATTCTGCTGGCGGGTTTTACCGTAGATAAGAGCTTAGCCAGGAAAATGATTACTACACTATCCATAGAATGTTAAATGGGCTCAAAACGAGTTATATAATAAGAGAATAGAATATTACACCTCAGCACCTGTAAACATAGAATTGGTACGGCCGTATAATAAAAACATTATCTTTCCTTTTCATATGCTAACGATTTCCTTAGCATGGTGGGCCCTGTCCTTAAAGCTAACGTGATCTATATTCATTTTAGTGCCCGGTGCAGTACCCTCCCTTTGTGGATGTAGCTCAGGAGGCCTTTTCTTAAAGGAGTTGCTCACCTGTGTCTCAGGTAGGATGGGGCTGTCCTCGGGGAAGGACCTGAAGAAGGTGGAGAGGGGGGAAGACACGACGGAGGGGGCGGGTCGCACAAAGCCGCTCAGATCGCAGCTGGGGATCTCGTTCTCCTCTTTCTTCATGACCAGAGTATCCATCACATGGAACACATTCCAGGGAATCCAGACAGTGCGGTGTTGTGTGAGGAAGGGGGCTCGCTCAAAGCTGAGGGTCAGCGAGGCGCCGCCATTGGCCAAAAGGTCAAACCTGTAACCAGTCAAAAGTCAGATTTTACTCATTCCCCAGCATGCATCAGACCAGCTTTTGATCTGATAGCACAGCCCAGTAAGATTAAAAGGAACTAGTTCAAAACCTTTTAAGTGGGCATGATGCTATTGGAATTTATTTTTACTAACTAAATGATCAATTTCCAGACCTTTTTGTCCCCTCTTGATACGTTCTTTCAGGGAATCTTCCTCCCTAACAGAACACTTCAGCTCCTAAATGGGCCGCCAAGATAATGCAGCCATACATTTATGCATTCAGGTTCCATTAGCCCCATTAGCCCGGGAATCTTCCTTTTGACAAACAAGATGAAGCGGCCAGCTTGGATCTTAGAGGCGGCTTTAAGCGGCGTGACGTATTTATCTGGCTGCAGAGCGCCGGCAGGCCAGAGCGTGGTAACGGCGTAGGTTTGGTTTCAGCATCAGTAGGAACCAAGTCTGCCCGGAATTTCCCAGCGCCCTAAACACATATGGTCGTCCAACAACATTGGTAGGGACACCATCTCTATCATCCATTCCAAAACCTATGCCTTTGAAGGGTAGTATCAGTTTGGGAGTGAGCACAAGTGCACGTGCAAATCACGTGAAGCCCCGGTCTTGCTACTAATACTGCTGCTGGCTATCCTGATGGTTAAGGAAGTGCACTTGTGAGGGAAAGGTTGCCGGTTTGAGTCCCTGACCTGCACGGTACTACCAAGGTACACCAAGCAAGGTACTGCCCCCAAGCAGCGTTCCCCAGCAGCTGAATTAGCTGCTCACTACTATGTCACAATGTCACATATGAGTTAAATGCACAGAACGCATTTCATTATGTTGTGTCACCAATGACAATTAATTGCTTTATTAACCAGAAACAGCCGCCTACCGGCTGGAAGCCTGGCTCCACTCAAAATGGCCTCCCAGCTTACGCCATGTAATCTGCTAAATGTTCCTCATGGAGCGGCTTCTGGTGGACCATCAGCTCACCCCGACCCGGAGACCCACCCTCACCCCGCTTCCATATCCACTAACTCCTTCTGAGACCGGCTGCATGTCTCTAAGCATTTGCCCACCGTGATCCATCCCCTTTCTGTTCAACGCATTCATTCGCTAAGCATCGAAATTCTTTTCAACATGAACGGGTGTTGCAGTCAATTCCTTATAAAAAACAAAAATTCCACTGGGCCTCTTTTCCAAAAATAGCTGCCGTGTACATTTTTTTTGCAGATTCAATGCATTTAAACAGTTTTTAAAATGGAAATCCCACTTAAATCAAAATCATAATCCTTAGATCCCAAATTCTGTTACTGGTGTTTTGGCAATGAAATGCGGAATCAAAGACAGTTCCATCAACGAGTAGAAATTCCAATTTGCAGTTCACGTTTTTACATTCCTTACTTCACTACCTTTGTTAGGAATTCCCAGTGCAAAGTATCTGCTGAAACAGGTTATGTAAATGCCATTCTGATGGGTGAAGGTGTTTGGACCCATTCATCCCATACGGGGCCAAGGCGTGAGACACGTACATGCCGTCCTGGCGTGTGATGGTAAACCCATTAGCAGGATAGTGCACAAAGGAGACATTGACCCCAATGAGAGGGGTCCCATCCGCTGTCATCACTTGGCCACGTATGATGGACACGAGGCTGGGGAGCAAACAAAACAGAGCAATTTCTCCATCAGCATCTCCATCCTTTATATCAGTGTTTCCCAGTCCAGTCCTCAGGGACCCACAGACAGTCCATGTTTTTGTTAAAACTAGGACTGAAAAAAAGTGGAGCTGGGTGGGAGCATAAACATGAACCGGATGATGGTTTCTGAGGATCAGGTTGGGAAACATTGCTTTATATAGTCAACATTATGCAACACACACACGTCACCCATATTGACTGCATCATGGTAAATGATCAGAATTATCACTCACCAAATATCTTGCAGGTCCACTTCTCTGCAGTGTTATTTTCAAATGTCGACAAATCGGGAGGTGAGATATTCTTCATGTAGCTAATTTCACTGGGCAAATTCTATCTAGCAGCAGCTCGATTCAGAGTTTTGTAAATGTTAATTTTCCTTCATCGCTTCAACCAGAATGCGCTTTGCTTTACTTACTGGTTTATTTAACATCTCGGGCATCACTATTTCCACACTCTGCATGATGAGCGCCATTTAAGAACGCCTAATTTTTCATTTTCGTTTCAGGGATTCTGTCCGCTTAAAAGCTTTGCAGGTTCACTCTCTCTTGCATCCCATTAATCTCCCAGAGTCTATCTGACCTGACATGGGCTGACCTCAAAATAAACATTGAATAAATTACCCAGTATAACCTAAATGCATTAATAATATATATCCCCCTTGCCCACAATAAAACCAAGGCAATCAGTGCCACCTTCAGCATGTTTACACCTGTCCGATTGTTCTGTAGAGGTGTTCAACAATGCAACATAAACGCACAAATATATAGATAAGGTATGACTCTCAAATAGCCTGAAAAAATGAGCCGCTGTAAACACAGCAATAACTCATACGGTCACAAAAACAGAACTGCGATTTATTTTTTTCCCCATAAATTGGTCTCTAAGTAGTGCAATGGGACACAACATTACATTCAAAATTATACTCCACTTTTTACTGTGCTGAGCAGAACTTTGAAACATGTCAAAAACAACCTCTCTCAGCTCCCTGTCTGGATTATTTC
>JAODKM010000016.1:12891872-12907950 GCA_026780845.1 Petrocephalus sullivani | reverse complement strand
GGGGGGGGGGGGGGGGGGGGGGGGGGGGGGGGGGGGGGGGGGGAGGGGGGGGTGGAGCATGCAGCAAGAAAGAGCTGAAAACACAGTACCTTGGACTACTTTATCCAGATAGTGAGCTTGAGAAAATGAAAGGAAGAGAGAAAGAAAGATTTCAGACCAGAGTTTCGCACTAATATGACAGAGAAATAAGCAGCGCGGAGCTCACGTGTCGAACTGGAGGGGTGTTTTTATAATGGGAATTAAATTACTTCACTGCTCAATTCGCATGGCACCAGAAGGCCTTCTTGAGGGCACCTATTGCTAATAAGGTACACACAAAGACACTTCTTAATGCCCGGTAATGGCTTCCCTTTTAAAATGTGGCCCACTGCTATAACAACGGAGATGTGAAGTGTGTTTAAATAATATTTCTAAGTCAGCTCCCGTGTACCTGAAATCGCACACTGGTGAAGCTGCTGCTCGTGGGAGTTTTACTTATACAAAGATGTTTTGAGGGCAGAATGAAAAATGATTGGTTCAGAGAGATACATAATCAAATCTTGTATCACAGGTCAGACCATCAGATGTCTTGGTCCTGCCTCCCCTAGTTTCTGGACCCATCTTCTCTAAAATATGATTGGTTACCTCTGTGAACCAATCATTTTTTTGTTCTGCCATCAGATCATTTTTGTGTAAGTAAAACTTCCATGAGCGAAGCTGCCTCCAAGATGTCTCCTATCTGCCCTAGCTGTCTGTAACATTTGAGCAAATCCTCAAGCCATGCTTTGCTGGGGATGCAGCTAAAACCCAAAAATCCAAAATGAATTTGACCTTCCAAAAAATTCCCTCAAATGCATCTGACTTTTTTTTATGAAGTTTTTTATGTCATACCGTGTTATAGTTTAAGATATGGCATCAATGCGCTCCTATGAAAAAAAATTTACTTGATATCACGATCACTCAAAGAGAGCTGGCATTCTCAAGAAGTCAGAAATCAACTCTGCTGTCACTGCAGCAATGATTTGAGATGATTATTGATTATCTCTTCTGAGCTAAGAAGGATACTTCTACCAGTGGAGGTGCTGGAGCATTCAGCACGTGAGGTTACTGTGCGCGGTGAGATGCGCGACACCAGTTCCTTTATGATGGAGAGGGACTGTAATGCAGTCACTCAGATACATTATGCAGGGCCTCCGCATAACTGCAGTTACAGCTCAACTACAGCAGTGCAAGTCCCCGCTTTCCAGCAGCTGGCAAGGTGCATTTTCTCATATCATCAGATCCCCAGACAAGGAAGACGGGAGAATTAATTGTTCCCTTATAGACATCACTGCTTCATTATTTCATGTGTGGATTCCATTGTCAAACGATGAACACGATTTCATTCTTTGAGGAATGACACGCACTGTCCAGCGAGTACAATCACTTTTCCCTTTAAGGTAAAGAATGGCAAACACGGATTTACAGTATCTTAATTGCAATTTAGGATATCATTGTTTTTTTAAATTGCCTCACAGTTGCAGGTAAATACACAGTTAAATCATCTTTAACAAACACACTGAAAATACAGCTCACTGTTTACTTCCCTAAAACTTCTTCAATACTGAATTATTGAAATTAGGAATCTGTTCTTGTAAAATACTGTGCCACTGCTGAAACTAGAGTATGATAAAGCATAGATGTTTCAGGTAACCACATAAGATTTGCAAAGGAAAATAGCCCTCTACTATTAGAAATTCTTAAAGTTCAATAAATGCCAAAGGATTTGTTTAAATATGCTTAAATTGAATTATAGTTATTATTAAATTAAATATTCAAACAACTGTAATACTCAATTTGTTGTGTGTAAAAACACAAACAATCCTTCAAGTAAACATTTGTTTAAATATAAAAACATTATTAGAAATGATATTTTTAAAATATTAAAAGCTACAAAGAATCGAAGATTACACATTTCCAAAGGTACCTCATTTTGTGACAGAGAAGCATCATATTACAGTTGATTTTACATAATAAAAAAATACATTTACATCTTTTGAATTATTCTCAACTGGGCATAAACCAATCACGAAATTCACAAACTCCATATTTTTAAGGAGATTTTCCTCTCACTTTCTGTCTCTCTCCTTTCTCTAAAAGGATATATATATATATACACACACACGCACGCACACACACACACACACACACACACGCACATACACACACAATCTTTCAACATGGAAAATTCACATCACCGAAATTAGTGTAGGTGTTGCAGCCTCTAAAATTCTCTGCCTGTAAAGCATCATTTTTATTGATTTGAATATGTGATTTGTTTTTTCTTTGAGGCATTTAGTGAGAGGCATTTTCAGTGTTCCTTTTTAAAAATATGCAACAATAATAATTTGCTATTCATTTTTTGTATAGGGAGACATAGAGTAGAACTATATGGTAACTGTCTAAAATATCTACTAAATTAAAAGTTTTGTTGAATAAAAAGTCTAAAAATATTTGTTCAGTCTACAGCTCCATTCCTATATTCCGGGAATGACTCAAGAATAAAATAAACAAATAAATAAATAAACATTTAATTTTACAGTCTATACAAACTAGCCATGTGCATATTAATTCAGTACATTAAAGCCTGTACCTGTGAATACATCTGAGTATAAAAAAATATATATTTACTATTCAGATAAGAAAAAAACAGTTAGATATTTATCGTTACAAGAAATGTCTGTTACATAACTGGCCTTGTCATGGAACTCATACAGTTATGGACTTAGCTCTTAAAAAGAGAGATCCTTCCGGAAACCATGAAATCAGATTAAATATATCTTTTCAGTGTAAAGTGAAATTTCTTTCATTCTTAACCCTAGATACTAATCTTTTCTGACTTTTTTCTACCCCCTAATTTGAGACTCTTTGAATGTCAAACATTATTAATCTAGTCATTTCTGACTGAGATGTCACACACCTTAGTTGTAGCTTCATATGCAACATATGGTTAACAACTGGGAGAAAATGTTGCAAACTGAGAACATAGAATCCAGTGTTGCACAGAATTTATTTAAACA
Organism: Petrocephalus sullivani; assembly: GCA_026780845.1. Classification (NCBI taxonomy): domain Eukaryota; kingdom Metazoa; phylum Chordata; class Actinopteri; order Osteoglossiformes; family Mormyridae; genus Petrocephalus; species Petrocephalus sullivani. Next base: position 12,904,912 of record JAODKM010000016.1, on the reverse strand, counting down.
CCATAAATAGAAAAAAATGAAAAAATCAATTGCTAGCGATGATAATTACATGCACTGTCTCTCGTGAAATAGTGTTAAATAGGCTAAAAAAAAAAAAAAATTAGAACCCAGATCTAACAAAACTGAAGGAACAAATGCCCCCAGTTACTATGAGCAACACTGCCTGTGCTTTCTGGTACATTCTTGGTGCTTGGCAACCCCAGTTATGTTTCTTAGATATTCACAAAGGAGATGTATGATCTCAGTATGTGGGGAAGCTTAGTGAACAGGGTTTATGCCTTCACACTTACACACAGATACCCGTCTGTCTAACGGAACGTGAAATTCAAACCAAGCGAACAAGGTGCTCTTTTGTGTTCGCCAACAGCCTCTCGCTTTGTTTCGATGGTGCTGTTCAGTGAAAACAAACCGTCTGCTTCTGTCCTCAGATAAAGAGCTCAGCTGGCCCCTTAACTATAACTTCTACATGGGCCACTGTCTGACTTCCTGATATCTAGGAGATTAGCAGTAAGACAATATGTATAAAAACATCAGATCCAGTCTGCAGTCTGTTTCTGAGGAAGAAACCTATATTGACGTTGACTAAGATGGAAACGTAGGTCTTGATTGCTCCTACAAAGACACATTCGACCCATACAAATAAATTCAGCCGATAAAACACTTGACAATGACCCAGCTACCAGGATTAGCTAGCATGCATTTCCCAACATATTTGTTAGAGTAACAAAGAAAGAAAAAAGATTAATTCTTCCATGTGATGCCCATCTAGGCCAACCCACAGAAACAGAGTTCAAGATCAAGTGTGCCATTTCAGTAAACTGACAGAGTAAACCGAATTAACCATTTATTCCACCAAATAATACAGCTAGTCACAAACCTACAACAGAAAAACCGGTAAAAAACATGCTTAAAAAAGGGCCCGGAAACCTTATTTTAGTCACTAAGGGGTCCGTTTGAAGCATTGCCACTAGATAACTGACAGCACTCTCTGGGATCTGGACCTTTCCGGAATCGGAACAGAGTATCATAGGCTGCATATAACCAGTTTAGGCCAACTAGTGAGAAAAATCCGGTGTCCCTTGGCAGACTCACCGATGGTGCAGTGCTCCCCGTTCCAGCCCTGGCTGCACTCGCACTTGCCATCCCTGCAGGTGCCGTGCTCGGCGCAGCGCGGGTGGCACGCCCTCTGGTCACATGCGGGGCCCGTCCAGCCCTCCTCGCAGCGGCAGCTCCCACTCACGCACACGCCGTGCGAGCCGCAGTCTGTGGCGCATACCTCTGCATGGGGAGAGACGGTAAATAACGCTGAAAAATCCCAGCTAAACGATTACGGCTCACATCACGCTGAACCCAGGCAAGACCAGCTACTTACCAACAGTTACAAAGTAACAACTAGATGGTTCCTCACAGTGACGAATGGCAGCGACAACTATAGCATATAGATTTCCTGACTGATAATCTCCTGTCATAAATTACTGAATTAATTCTAATGCAGGATTGAGTCTTCATATTAAGGAGAGCCAATATGTGTGCTAGAGAGAATAAACAGGGCTCAAACAGGAATGTAATTATCACAGGTACGTGGGCCTACAATTGATGGTAGGTAGTAAAATGAGACAGAGCATAAGGCACCGTACTGCACTGGGGAGGAAAACACCACAAAAAATACTTCCCTCAAAAATGGGTAAAGACGTATCGTGACAGGATGAAGCTGAACGTTAATTAAAAATGTGGGGGAAAAAAACGTAAAGGTAAACATTTAAACATAAAATTGGGAGAATATCATGGATGAGCATCTGAACATAAAATAAAAATGTGGAAAAAATAAACGGTAAACATTTAAACATAAAATAGGGGAAATATCACAGATGGAGACATTTGAACACAAATTAAAAATGGGTAAAGTGACAGGAAAGAGGGGGTAGCAAAACTGGATACATAAATAAAAATAGAGAAAACATTTGGAAATAATTCTGATAATATTAAATGGCTAAAAATACTGTGGATGGAAAAAAATTATAATTTAATATGAATAAATAAATATTTTGTCAGGCAACGTTTGATACATTTAAATTAAGTAAATGTGATCTGAGAGAAGAAATATATCATTTTTCATGTACTTTGACATATTGTGACAGTTCTATAACAGAACAGTATATAAGATCCTAAGTGGATATTTCTTTGTATGTATCACAGTTCTCCGTGTTCCCACCTTAAATGGAATAATTAAAAATCTGTGTGTTCAAATCAAACAGAAAAAGATCTTAATTAATAAAAATAGCAGCAAACTAATAAGATGGCACTTCTTATGCTTATATTCTTAGTGTTTTGAACTGTAAAAAAAAAATGTGATAATACTTTAATATTAATTACATCTGAAATGGTATATGAAATTCCATAAAATCCCAGATTAGCCTGATGACTTTGACATTAGGGGCAATAGGTCAATAAATAAATAAATAAATTTCACTTTTATGCAAATTATTACATCAGCCACCTTTTAATTGTTCGGAGCGCTGAATTTATAATTACTGAATCTACAGGTGGGGTGAAATCAGTTTCTTATCACTGATTCTTCCCCGAAGAACAGCTTTTGACCTGGTCAGGAGGCCCAGGGTTGCTCCCGCTGGGGAGACACTGAAGGAGTTTAACACCAGTTGCCCAGACAGCTCACTGGAGAAGGCCCGTCATTCAGAAGGAATTTGGAAGTCACGTTTCCATTACCGGCGCGAGAATGTCAGCCCCTTCCCCGTCCCGTTAACCTGCTCGCCCCCCCCCCACTGATGGAGGATTACTGCTTCTTGCACATCATTACGGCAATGTGCTAGAACATTCTGCGGCTGATTTGCTCATTTGAACATATTCACCTTCTTTTTAGTTGCCTCTTTGTCTCTCCTGATCCTTGAAAGGACAATTTTAATGCCCTTCTGAGTCTCGCTTTTTCTTTGCTTCGTTTTTTTTTTTTGACTGTGAGATGTTGGGACAGTCTGATTAACCTCGGTACTCTGGGGCATTAGCCGGTCGCTAAGAGAGGCACATTTGATTCTAAAGAGCCCTTCCTGCGTGGGAATCGATGTAATCAATTTTTCATTAGTACAAAGGTGTTTATCTGCCTTTAGCACACTGACTTCCTGCAGGGCGGCGTCGATTCACACCGTGCATTTATTAATTAAAGTGTGTTTAATTGAAGTGGATTGCGGGGCTAATTAATAGAAAAACCTGCACTGACAGGACGTGGATGAACGGAGGCTCGGGAGAGCTGTCATCTCGGCCCCGATAACACGAGCCCTGCCGCTGCTTGATTAACCTGTCCCGTTCTCCAAATCCCAAAATCATTCTGGGGCATTGCATTGGTACTGTTCTATACAGTGCTACATACAGCTCTTCCATATCCACGTTTTGCGGAGATGCCTAAGCAGAGGGCTTTTCTCCCCCCAGAGGAGCAAACAGATGTAGCCGACAGATGTTTTAACTTTTGTGATTTATAGTGTCTATAAATCGATTACAGGAGCCACATCTACAAGACTGGCAATATAACCATCTGTCCACCAATCCATCCATTCAAATGTCCATTCATCTGCGACTGCTTATCAAGTTTGTGGCAGTAGTGAGCTTGGAGCCTATGCCAGGAAGAAAGGACATGAGGCAGGGGAACCTGGACAAGATGTCAGGCCAATACAGGGCTCAAAAGATAGAGACACCAGTTTACAAAACTTCAGGTTTTTGGACTTCAAAAAACAGAAGGAACATACCAAATCCACACACCGGGGGGGGGGGGGGAATCAAACCCCCGGCCCTAGGGGGGAAAGCGCTACCCACTGAGCCAACTGGCAATACAGATCCCAGAAAACACTGCACTGTGTCAACCTGGCAAATTTGGAAGGACCTGGAAGACAGCTGCAGCATGGAGCGAGACATACCCACGGAGCAGTCGGGACCGGTCCAATTGCTGTCACAGGTGCAGGTGCCGCTTTCGGCCTGGTAGGTCCCGTGGCCGGAGCACTGATCTGGGCACATGGTCTTCAGGATCTCGCAGTTGGTGCCACCCCAGCCCGGGTTGCAGTGACACTCTCCGTGGAGACATGTTCCGTGCGCGGAACAGGACGGGTCCAGGCAGTCCGCTGTGAGAACCAGCAGGGTATCAATTCCCCCATTCCCTAATGGCCAAAGGCTTCCTACCCTCCTAGACATCAAAACGCCTTCACCCTGCTTTTCATTGTGCCTTGATAATTGCACATATAATAAACACTAATAAGTGGCTTGGGCAGAGACTGCTCAATCTGGAGTCTTAAGAATGATTACCGTAAAATAAGTCAATGCCTAATGAACCAAGATGACAAGGACCGTAGTGACATTTCAGTTATTGAAGAGGGCTATTTGTGTTCCTTAGCAAATAAATGATTATTTGGCTTGACACATTCTTGGGGCTATATTTATACGCTCACTTTAAGATTTAAAGAGATGGATGTTTGAAATGAAAGCGAAAGGTCAACAGGAAAATCTTGCGGCCTCCCCCTGCGGAGGGGCGGCTGACCCGATACTGTCTGGGGGTTGAGTTATGCTGGGGCCAGCACCAGCGCCAAAGGCGAGCCCTCCGGCCCAGGTGAGGCAGCACAGCTTCCCGCACCTGCCCGTTCCGTAGCGCTCGGCCACGCTGTGCCACTCCCAGGGGAATCCCCTGCTGCACCATGTCAGACATCTCCAATACGAAAAAATAAACCCTCTGGATTCAGTTCCTCTTAATTCACTTTAATGTTATGTTGAGAGATGACTGGATTTAATTACATGATCAGCTCAATAACATTTTACACATTGGGTCAACATCCCGAAAATGTAATCGAGTTGAGCTGATTGCATTACACTCTGGCTACGTATCAGTAAAATCAATTAAACTGAATACTGGATATTCCAAAAAAAAATCCCTGGCCACATCAGTGCCATGTCAGTACATGCATAAGTCCTTCCGTCCACAAACAAAGAAAATAGCTTTCACTCTTGCAGGAAACACAGCGAAGACACCCAGCAGAAGGGAAGCACTGTATCAATAATTACAAGGCAATTACTGGCTCCATGGAGCTGAAAGTAGCAATTCTCTCTGGTAAGGTAAGCTCGCGTATTCATAAATTTACCCTATAGTGAGTAAGACAGATGAATCGATGCCCATTAATAAAAAAACAAATCAAGGTGGTTTTTTCACAGTTAATTTGAAATACTGGTCTAGATACAGGTAGAAGATTTCTTGATCAGTATGCTAGCTTTTGGCGATAGGAGGCTAGAGGGATTCCTTATTTGTCTTGGAGATTAATTATTACCTGGAAATTTAACTGGCTTGTTTGTTGGGCAAAAGATATTTTTTGGAATATGAGGCTCAGATTGGACCATCTCCTGCGTGAAAATAGCAGTTGTACACACCAAAAAGGGGACAGCCAGACAGGAACTTCCTGTTGCCCTTTGACCTTTCACTTCCACTTACCTTCCTCACAGTTGTCGCCCTTGTAGCCTGTATTGCAGACACAGGAGCCCATGATGCAGATCCCATGCCCCCCGCAATGGATGTCGAGGCACTGATTGTTGGGTACGTCGCATTCTGTGCCCTTCCAGCCACTGAAACACTGACAGCGCCCCCTGGAGTACTGGCCATTCCCGCTGCACAGCACGGGGCAGGCGGCTGCGCGGAGCACAACATGTGTACAGTCACCAGAGCAGTAAACAGGGCGTCCGTAACGTGCAAACATAACATTTAAAGGGCAGAGACATTTGCATGTACACAATGTCAATAGATTAACAATTACCAGTATGAGTAAATTCCAGCAATTCTGTAATGCCTTTTTGGTAAGAGGTCAAGGAATAACTGAATAATCCTTGCAAAAATCTCTTTTTAAAATTTTGAACAAATTTTTTTAAGTGATTTTAATTATTATTTTTATGTTATACATAAGGCTATTTGCTATAAAACAACACTTAAAGCTAGTACAGACTTTCACTGTAGGTTGAATATGTGTACACTTAACAGCTTCATCACCAAATAGGTAACTGACTTCTTTTCAGTTTGAATAAGACGGTAACGCTTTATCAGTGTTAGCATGATCAATGTTAGCATTATGAATAAGACGGTAAAGCATGATCAATGTTAGCATACCTCTAGAGCAGTCAGGCCCAAGGAACCCTGGAAAACAGTGACATGTTCCGGATACACACTCTCCATTTCCATGGCAGTTATGTGGACACTCCATGATAGATTCTACAGCGTTATGGACAAAAGACATGAGAAAGTGTGAGGATATTTATCACTACAGTGCTTTTAGTTTTCTTAACTATTTCTTTGCACTGACCTACGAGGTAGAAATTTAATTCTCGACATATGACCCATGCATCATAAAGCTTAAGATGACACCTTTGATCTGACTTTAGTAAATCTAGTGTTCATTCACTAACACAAAGTGATGATCAGAAATAATAAACTTTCCTTAACCTGCTCCATTTTTTGGCAATTTGAAGAAGTAACAAAAAATACTTTCTAATTAACTTTAATGGGTTTCATGTACAAATAATTTACATCCCATGGTTATATAACTATGACTGTGTATCTTTTATGAAGCTTTTCATCTTTTAGTCTTTTACCATTAGAATATTCATTCATTTGAAAAGGATGCATTTCCAGCACCAACATATTATTCACAAACAATCACAAAATAAAAAAAAAAATCATGGAATGACACATGTGAAGAAGGTAACGTGATCAGGGTTTTGATACCACTGCCCACATAATTCAAATATTCCAACCATTGACTGGGCAATAATTCAGCGGACAGATTAGGCAAGGTCACATTATTTTTGAGAGGCTGGCAGTGTCAAATGGCTGATTCTGTTTCAGCAGCACTGAGCTGTACTGATTACTAATCAGTGCGTGATACTCTCACTCAAAAAGCACCAATGAATAATCTCAAAAAGTGAGATCAGGTCATACCCTAAATATTTACTATAGGTGATCTGAGCGGTGCAAGTCAAATGCAAATTTTCTCTTTTTTGGCCAATAAAATAATGTAATAATTTTAACCATAAAAATGGAATAATAAAATGTAAATATACTGATGTTGGATTCTAAATGGCATTCTATAAATGTTTAGGACGCTTTTAGGGAGATTACTGTGGGCAGGACAGACCTTTCGAAGTAGACAGTGGATGGTAATATGCTGCCCTGTCAATCATCACACTGGCTTAACCCTTCTCCAGTTGATCACTTTATTGCTTCCCGTTACGTTAAACCCGGGAATGCCTGAGAGCGTGCAACAATCTAGCCCACCATTCATCCCAATACTTCACGTCTTCCATCACAAATAATCACAAATGGGATACTGAAAATCCGAAAATTCTGCAGTAACTATATCAACCAAATTGCATCTTAGAGTTTTATTAATATGCTTTATATACACATGTAGAAAAAGAACATCCACATACACCCACGCTGAAGTGGTGCAAAACTTTTTTAAGTAACACTTCATCTAAAGGTCTGCTTAATAATGTTACTAATCATTTAATAATATATAGTAAATTGAATGATTGACTTACAATCAAATTTGGAAATGTACTACAAACATATCTTATTCCCGTCTCACAAAGTATTTACTGAAGCGCTTGTGAATGTTCAATTATAATTCATTTTATGAATTTGCTTACTAACTCATTGTTTTATATTTGCAAGCGATTTACAAGCTGTTTGGTAAATACCACAAACAAGATATGATTGTAACATTTCTAAATTTTTTGTGAGTGAATATTTTGGATTTTATTTTTTCATTTTATTTCACCTTTATTTTTCCAGGCAAGTCACTAAGAACTATTTCTTATTTACATTGGGAGCCTGGCAAAAATGATTAATATATTATCAAATGATTAGTAACAGTTTATTGGTAACATTTTACTTGAGGAGTCACAAGCAACACAGTAACTCAATTATTACTCAAGTACAAATCATTAACAAATACAGAAACTGCATGAAATACATGAACAGTCATGATTAATGATGAATGAATGTGGGACCTGTATGTAACACTTCGCTTCTGGTGAATTAATACATTAAGTAAGGGTGTACTAATACATTATTTGTGCCCCCTCAAGTAAAGCGCTACCAATTTATTAATAGTTAAGGAGCATATCTTAAAGTACTGCCTGCTATTATTATTCTGTTAACATGACTGGCAAATATATACAAGAAGACGTGGTGCAAAATTAGCTACTAATTAATGGGAATGGAGAACAAAGTTCATATATGCAGAAAAAGATATATGGCAAAAAAGGCCCCAGGAGATGCTGATGTATCTGTCAGGCTAACACCACAGCTGATACTCTTTATCTAGCTGCAGTGTAATTCACTGTAAGTCATATAGCCTGAGCGCCGCGTGACGCAAGCCACCAGAGGAGGCACTGTGGTACGGACACGCGGGCAGGTGCTCACCAACCACGATGGTGTTGTAGGACACCTGCTCGGCGCTCTTCCCGTCGTTGTAGAAGGCCAAGTGCCAGAGGCCAGAGTCCAGATACTGGATGAATCCGGCTTCGTGGACAGTGATTGAACGGGCCCTCCTGCCCCCGGCCGCGAGCTCTGCCGGGCCGCGCTTCTCTTTGGCGATGAGTCGGCTTCCGTCCAGCAGCTCCACGAAGTCGTACTGCAAACACAAAGCCAGCGGTGCCTCAATCGTCTGTGGAGATGGCAGGGATCTGTTCGACAGCTAGCCTGCGTCCCTCTGCCAGGAGTCCGCTGGCCGTTACGCTCGCTAAAACACACACCCCTCGCTGAAGGGAGGTGGCAGTACCGCGGGCCGCATTTATTGTTCTAGTCGAGATCAAATTCACACTTTATTTAAATCGAAAGCAGATTCTGACCCACAAGCAAAAGCCTGACACATTATCATAATGCTTCTTTCATAATCTTTCACTTGGTACAGCTCCATGTAAGAAAATAAAGTATATCTGCAGCAGACGGTAGCTGGTCATCTTTAAAACATTATGCCAAACGGCAGATTATGGGGGGGAGGGGGGGGGGGTACCGCTCACTTTCAAAATGAAATTCAGCCCTTATATCTGGTCATTTCTTTATGGTTGTACACACTACTTAAACATGTCTCACAATGTACTTCATTGTTATATTTTGAACTATTTCACACTAAGTTTGGAACAATGGTATCCAAACCCTGAAGCACTTTCATGCAAACCTAGAGATCATATTTAGGTGCTTAGCTGATGCTTCAATCCAGAGTTATTTCAGATTGATATGCGGTGTTACTGTGGGATATTTCATAGAAGAAACCTAAGCACCTTGCTCGGTGATACCACAGCGGGCTCCTCCTGGGACATAAACCTGCAACCATCAGGTTATGAATCCACATTCTTTAACCACTTCACTACCTCCCTCCTGTGTTCCATAATTAAATACCTTCTAACTTTAAAATTGCTTTATTTTTTATTGCTTTGATTATTTCACAATCCTGGGATTTGTTCCATATTACTATATGTAAGATCATCTTTTCAGAGCTTCTCTGAGGTTACCTTCCTTTCTTATATGAACATGGAAGATGAGTACAATCAGCTAATTGTGAAAATCTTTAAAACTGGCCTTCAGCATTCATTACAGCTGCTGATTCTCAGTCTGTCTCGAACTGGTTACATTTTAATACACAGAGAGGAAATTTTCAGGCAATCAACCATATAACCTACGATGTAAATTTATCGTAAGTGCAACCTTGTACTGGACATGTGCTCATGCTAGATGGATTGAAGGACAAAATTAATTCCATTTAGAGAAGGATACATATCCCTTCTTGAGAAAAACTCGATCAAGGAACAAAAAAAATGCAATAAAAACTTGGAAACTGAATACAGAACTTCCGTTCCGCCCAGTAACACACGATTATCAATACCTTCACGTTTCCCGAGAAGAAGCAGCTGACCCCCGCATAGCAATTAAAACCCATTTTTTGAGTGCTTCACAAGAGGCTAGATGTCAGGTATCGACAGCGCAGCATCCTCGGCTAGTTAACATTCCATGTATTGCATGACTTTCCATCAGGCATCTTGTTTGTTTTGTACACAAAGCTTCGCTTCTACAATAACCTTGGGAGTTTAATCCCCTGCCGTTACGTATATCAAAGGACTTCAATAGTAGCATGACATCTAGTTTCCAAATGAACAATTTTGGCAGATATGAAGCCTTTATATTAACAGTGAAGTAATTTGGCAAGCACAGCCGGAGAACTCGGAGAACGGAGAACATGATTAGCTCTATGTTCAAGGTGCTCTTGTCGTGAACAAGCTTGCGGTAACTAATGACAATTCTAGCGCTATTTTTTTTAATAACAAAGGTGACGGAAAAAGAGTAAGGTGGAGCGAGATGGTCAATATGAGCAGAGTGAGTCTACACTTAAGTAGAGAGCAGTGACTGTAGCTAGTCCCTTCACAGGGACTTTATAATGATGGAAAGGAGATGGTAGGGGATGGAGACGGGTCAGCTCTGTCGGCAAGGTTAACAACTTCTGCCGAGGTGAGATTAAACATCCGGATGGTGGCCGCAAGCAACGTGGGAAACCTAAACGCAATCTGTGAACAATGACCGGGCGAGCCGCCTGAGGGTAAAGACACTCAACCTGGCCAACGGTCGCTGCCATCTTTCTCCACCCAGAAGTGCCAACGGGCGGGGGGCAGGAACGTGCGTGGTGGCCAGGTTGGCCAGCATTGCCGGTTCCTCCTTACCTGTGTGTGTGAAGGGGGCAGGCCCTTCCTCCCGTAGACGCCGATCAGCGCGGCTCTCTGCACTGAGATGTTGAACTTGAGGAACTGCGGCTGGTCGATGAAGATCTGCGAGCGCCAGAAAACGCCCGGGGGCACTTCCTGCGCTGCCCTGCGGCCCACGTCCACCTCCCCCGTGTCGATCGTGTTGTTCTCCTGCAGGAAGATGCCAAGCTTCCCTGGGGAGGCGATAGCCAGTACAGAGACGGTGAGTGAGAAGCGCAAGGCCTTTCAAACGCAGGCAGGTCCTAATGCGGACCCAGTAAAACATCAAGAGGCACTGAGACTCCCCCCCAGAACCACTCTGACAGAGCCCCGAAACAGATGGACTCTTTGAAAAGTGATCTGGTGTCTTTTGAAATATTGAATGCTAGCAGTCGAAATGCCTATGCAATAAACGATATAGCTACCACCATCTTCAAGCCCTCAAAACATCTACACCGTGCTCGGTCAAGTAAGGTGGTAACTTGCAATTTTGGCAACTTTTATTAAGCGGTCGAAATAGGATGTTTTACATCTAAGCTGTGTTGAGCCCTTGGCTTTTTCCCCTACTAACGATAACAAATGTCATGGGAACACATTTAATTATGAATAAAGCCCGCCTTTATTCTAGGCTATTAAAAGCAGGTTGGACCACGTGTTAAGAGTAGTCACTACATCAATGCACCACTGAAGGCCTTCCACTCACTTACATTAGAAAGATCACAGTATTGTGTTTCATGCTTCCTTTAAAGCATTCATTAGTTCTTAGATCTAGTGCCCTTATCCTGCATTTCAATTGATCCTAAGATGTTGTATAGGACTGCAGTGTGACCTCTGTGCCGACCCTGTTATTCAGTCAGCATATTATTCAGCGTTATACCCGGCAAACAAAACACCTGCATATTTATCATTCATTACCAATTCCACGCTATCACAGCACTGTCACCTCTTGGTAGCACAGTGCATTTCCACCCACCCATAGATCACTTAAAATTAAGCCAATTAAGCACCGAAAACAAAGATGATGAAGAAAGCAATTTGCATATAACAGAAAAGCTCCAGTTAAGGGCTTAAGATACATAAGTGACTGATGAAATTGTCAGGGAGAGTAGTGCAGATGTTTCAGATTAATGAGATACTACCCAGTTGGAGTGACATATAAAGGCAGGTGCGATGAGGCTTCCTAGGACCTTGGAAAGTTAAGGCTCCTTTGAAATGCCATTGAAATATAATTATATACACAAACACACATCTACATGGCAGTAAAATTCAATTATTTTACAGCTTGTTTTTCAAACCAGCCCTAAGGGACCCCAGACAGTCCATATTTTTGCTCCCTCCCAGCTCCCAGGCAAACAAGATCAGTGAATACCTGGTCCAGGCGTGTTGGGAGCTGTGAGGGAGCAAAAACATGGACTGTGTGGGGGCCCCAAGGACTTGGCTGAGAAACACTGTTCTAGAGCGTATTTTAGTGTGTATATACATGCGCATTTCCTCCAGCATTGACTGAATATTGAATGGGTATACAAGCTCCATGTCATTTGCTGCACTGGCTACAGTCTGCAGCAAATGTAGGAGACTGGCCGCAATGTTTATAAACAATACAAGAAGAACAGGCCAGTGAAGGCTTCGCATTATTCATCCTCCAACATGCCGAAAACAATGAGGTCAAATGAGTGTCAAAGTGAATGTAACTTTATTATATTTACACAGGCCATTTTGTTACCATAATAACTAATGTGTCGCAATTTGAGAAAAATAGATATTATGTTTGACATTTAACTATATTTAACGAAAAACATTTAAATAATAAAAAAATATATATTAGAAAAATCTAAAATAGAAACAATTCAAAAAAGCAATTCAATATGAAACCACTGCTTCATTTAATCAGATTTATTTAGAAGGAAGCTTTTTTTTTTGGAATGTTATTTCTCTTTCATTTCTCTTCTAACAAAATTGATGATGCGTGACCATATGGGGCCAACTGCTCCTACTTGTAAGATGGGAGAGGGCAGGTGAGGGAGCTGGGCATTTACCACCGCCCATCACCGTCTCCGTGCTCACAGATGCATGTGACCTTGCTGCTCTACCTTTCTGCTTGGCTCTCCTATCCTGTCCTGGTAACTAATGGTCAGTGAATGAACACGCCATTAGGGGGGGGGGGGGGCTCCTGTTATTCTATTAAGTCTTTTTGTTGGTGTTGGGGGGATGTGGGTAAAAGAAAGGTGGTGTTTGTGTAATCAGTGTTGTAATATAAATTTTTACCAAAAAAA
>JAODKM010000016.1:12852769-12871994 GCA_026780845.1 Petrocephalus sullivani | reverse complement strand
ATTTTTTGGAAAAAGTTCAGGGACCACCAGCTAAATTAGACTAATAAAACGTGAAATGGGACAGTTATGCAAGTATAGCCACAGAACTTTGTCACACTAAATTTTATACTGTGAAGAGGTCATTTTAACTTTTGCTGACACATTGATATATAAAAAGAAAAAACAGTAGTTTTTTCAGGTGACCGTAAGGTCAACAGTCACTGGTATCTAAGTTGCTACAAATGATGGCTTATTTAGTTTTACCTTAACCACAAATTAACAAGCATGAAAATAGCCTCAGAACACATCACAGATTATATATTTTGTTGGTTTATTGTTCCTTGTCAAGGGGATATGGAAATTTCGGCGAGAGGGGCACCATACCTCTGAGAGATTCCTAGTTTTAAATGATTAAGTGCTTAGTTGTGCCATGCATCCATGAATCTGAATTTATTCAGCTTCAGACTTTTTTTTTTAAATTTACCTTGAAATTTTCAAGCTACCTTAGACTTATTTACTTTTAGGCAGCACCCAGAGTGCACACTGATAATAAAGGTCCTCAGATTACTGTCACCCTCAACTCTAGCTTCCACTTTAAACACATCCATTGCGAATCCTGCGATTTGCAAGCCAGAGAGTATGAAGTGTCTGCATGTGTGAGGAACGTGTCAAAAGCCCTGCCCTGCACTTCATTGCCATTGCACTGGAGACTAATCCCACACATCATGGGCGCCCAACCACACAAATCAGTCTTCATTTAAACTTCAATTTAAACTCAAATATTTATAGGACGAACAAAAGTTGCCAAAGAATTTGCTGCACATTCAGCATGCGTGTGGACTGTAAAAGATAGCTAAGAACGTTACCGCAATAAATAAATCACTCTGCGCCTTTTTAAGAGCTGCAATATTTTATATTAATTCATTCCCTAAGCAGAGGACAATTATGAAGCAGTTCCAAAAAAAATAGACAAAATAAAAACGACCCAGTAAAAAAAACGCAGAATTTTAGCTACGTTTGTGGACATAAAGAGGACAGTCTGCCGGATAAGGATCCTGCTGAAACACACGAGACACAAATTCCTGCAGTACAGAGACACTATCGTAAATCTCAGTGGGGAAGCCGACTGCGAGATAGCATCTGTGTCTCAGAGTGCCTGTGCAGTCCCAGTGTCAGCAAACAGGTGCTGTGTGTTTGTAATGCACCAAGCCTGCCTGGCCTGGCCGCTCGGAGATCTCTTAGGTAGGGTTCACAGGTTAGTCAGCCCTTTGTGGCCAGGTACACTCAAGCAGTCACTAATGCTCATACATCACAGTACATATAAAAGCCAAAAGGAATTCTACTGAGCAGAAAAATGCAGCAATGTATAAATCACAGAAAACCAACGACTTCAGCTATTACACCAGTACTTTCTATGGGGACCGTGACATTGTGATTTGACTGTCGTCATCAAGTATCACCGCTATCAAATCAAAGAGACACACTTATTGCAAAATATCATTCGGAATTAATTACCAGAGCCTTTTCACTGACTGCTATGGGGTACATGAGTCAAACAGCGGCAATCACAGACCTCAGAGGCCAGATGTATTTGTGATTCCGTGCTGCTGATTAATATACACAAATGAAGACACATATAATTGAAACAAGGCTTTATTTCACAAGAAAACCCTTATGATAATATTCACTGTTTCTGAATCATATTAGGGGGGGGAGGACCTAGAGACACTTTTAAAATGCATTTCTTCCTTGTTACACTTCTGAATTGTTCCAGGTACTAAATGTCAGATGAATGCATGCACCATTACACCCTGTGTACCCAGACATGAGCATGGCTCCAGGACTCCCCACCTACTGGACAGGTCGCTTTTCTTTCGACGCGATTAACAACTGCAGACAGAGTGTAAACTTCTAAAGCCAAACGAAGTGGATAACCAGTGCTAATTGATTAGAGACAGAGTGATACTGAGCAGCAAATTACTATGCTAATCCACACATCTCCTTTTCAGGGCGGTGAAAGTCACTCTCACACAGGCAAGCGCGCAGAGCTCTGATAAAAGATGGCGCCGCCTCCCAAAATACACAGCAAACTCGCCGATGTCAGCTCGGCATTTCGGGGGTAGCAAAAAAAACTGCATTCATGAAGAAGAAGAAGGAAAAAAAGAGTTTTAAATGGCTTGAAAACTGCGACTTTGCAGGGGATTTAAACAGATTAGCTCACAGGTGAGAATGCGTAATAGAAACGAAATTTTTAAAGCCTCATGTAATCTGATAATTAGCGGCCGGATTAAGCAAATTATTAATGGCAAGTGCGTGACGGGCTCTCCGGCCCTTCGTCCTCTCTGGCCCTCCGCAATGCTTTCAGCAACCCCCCAAAAGAAACACCTGCTAGCTTTATCGTGGGACCGGCGGCAGGTGGCGGCTGAACACCGCACCAGCCGCATTTCAGAGCCCTCGTGTGTCGGAACCACGACCCGGCCCGAGTAAGTTGCCACTTTGGGAAAGAGGGCTTCTGCATACCAGCAAAACCATTTATTACATTACTGTAATTTATCAGTTTACTATTACTAATAATAGTAATAACATTCGTTATTACAATTATACGCAGACTACAGGCAACAGGAAACGAGAAATGACCCCCGTGAGCACAAAAGCTGATGGATCTGACTGTAGTGTAAAACTGAACCTTACAAAGGAAACGTGTATTACCTGCCTTACTTGTATGGCACTTTGGACAAAATAAATGCAAATATAATGTGATTGTAAATGCTATGCATGGGATTGTGAAACTACATTTCCTGGCTGCAAAATCATCGATCAATCTTTTTGGCGTTTATTTTGGTCAGGGCTGTGTTGCCCTCCTTATTTATTTGTTTGCTTATAAATAACTTTGAGGCATCCCAGAGTTTTAGTAACAGTGTCGGATACATCTGTGCCTAGAGTAATGACTGTGTGATGTCCCCTCCCCCCATCCCCCAAATTCATGACTGTCAAAGCAGGTTTGTTTTCACTATTCACAGTTTATACAGTTTTTTTCTTCAAATTTCAATTTCTCTCTCATGTGAGACTTCTGTTCCGAAAAACATCCAACTAATTGAAAGATGTAACAGGAGGGAATAAATGAAATCATCGACCTGACAAATCAGACATATACATGTACATTTGAATTCCACTATGCAGAGTTGTGCAAAGTGTAAAGGCATTTCTTTTCTCTAGTGTTTAAATTAAAATACTGCAATATCAGCGGATCTTGCTGATCTTGCTGCTAATAGAGAACACTGCTGCATTGCTCTAGATCTGGTGTTCTTTGAACAGCTGGGTTTGTATATTGAAATGTATATAGAAAGGTTCACCTTAGGGGGAAAACATCCATATACCTGTAAGATATTTGGATACCTGGAGACCCTCCACAGAAGAAAATAAAAGATAAGGATAGATAAATGAATGGATATTTAGCATGTGTAGTATTTGCATGTTCTTCATGTGTTTCCTCTGGGTACTGGGGCTTTGCATAACATAAAAGTGTTCATAGTAGAGATGCATGGTTAACATATTGGTATCGCCTGATATTTAATAAAAGTCAATTAATCCTGATTTAAAATCAGTCAATCCTGATTGATATTGACGGCTGTATTCAATATTCAATTCAATATTACTCAGTATTCTAAGTTTGCAGCGCCAGAGCTAAAGACATAACTAGAGGAACTTGTCGGCAAACCCTTCCGTAAAATAGGTTTACACACCTCCCCTCCCATCCTATTCCCCTCCCAAGACACCTTAGAGCAAAAAACACAAAAGCCAAAAACAATGCTAGTTATATGTACTAAGTAACACATTATATAAATAAAAAAGAATAATTACATTTTTTTATTTGTTTTGTTTGCATAAAAAAGTAAAATATATACTATATACAGAGGTGGGTAATTCAGGTCCAAAGAGTAAAAATCCAGAGCAGGATTTTGTTTGCCCTTGAGCAGGGCCCTTAACCCCCAGCTCCCTGGATGCCGCACGAGGTGGCCACTCTTCGTGGCCAAGCTTGCGATCATGGAGAGCAAGGTTGGGGGAGGTGAGAAGAGAACTTCCCCATAGGGATCGATAAAGTATCAGTTATTATCATTATATACTAAGACAAACATTTTACTAACTGACGCCACATAAGAATCATACTGTATGTACCTGCTTCATCAGTTTTACGTAAGTCGAGAGTTTACTCCACTGGATGATCAGCCATTTTCCACATTGTAAAAGAAAGGATTTCATCAGCTCATTCATCAGTTAGAACTTTGCTACAGCCTCCCAAGTCGGCACTACTTAGTGGATGTCTTACTACACGCACTGTATGATGTGGTCGCTACCCACATTCTCAAGATCATAAGAAGTAATGTCACCGACATCAGTTTTGCTACAAATTTGTGAAGCTCAGTGGTTAATCATTTTTGGTATTGGTAACCTATAATATTAGCAAAAAGAAATCGGTTATTGGTTAAAAATTCCACATCCTAGCTTATAGTACATATGTGTGTGTGCTGTGATGGAGTGCTGTCCCGAAAAGGGGGACAACTTATTGAACAAACTAGGCTGAGTGGTTTGGACAATAAATGGATCAATGGATTTTTAGGATTAGAACAACATAGAAAAGCTCTGAACTTAATAAAGCGATTTCTTAAATACATACAAAAGTTCCATAAATGCATGCAACGTGAACCATTTTTGACAGTACAGGTAAAAATTGAAGCTTTGGATTTAGGCCTTTCTAAAAATCCCCTTGACACCAATGATTAGAATATCTGATTGTGGCTTTTCTGGGAAACGTGTTGGGAGACATAGATGAAGAGAGATTTTGCGTCATTAGTTGGCAACTACAGGAAAGGAAAAGAAAGCATCAGCTTTGTAGCACTCTATTGATTTTGCTCTTTTTTATTGAATGTTGCAACAAATTTGCTTCAAAATCATCTCCAAGTCAGAAAGATGTTGACAAAGGAAACAGATGTCAATAGTGAGAAATTATAGTCGTTTCTGGATTTTTTGAAAGGACAGACATAAAAAGGAAGTTTTCATGGATTTAACGTCATTGTATAAACCTGCGCAATGTGCGATGGAGTCTGTATAGTGCTATCACTAAATTACGTCCTTCTTAGCGATTTATATCTGCATACTGTCTTGTCGATAGTGTGGTGACAGCCAAGGTCACTATGGGGGTGCCATCTGGCAACATACTACGCATCGCACTCGATGAAGTCCCATCGCAAACTCGCATCCTTTAGAAAGATCTACAAAAAAAAAAATAATAATCGTCTTGAAAGCAGGTGTGTTTTCTCGAGTTTGCTCTTGCAAGGCTTTCTTTTATACACCAAGGTAATGAAAAATCACAGCTCATTGGGCCCTTTATGTACAAAGAAAGGCGAAACGGCAGAAAGGGGTCAGAGAATATGGCGCTAGGGAGCAGCAGGCCTGTCACTTCTCGTAAGCCGTGGCTCCATCTTCTGCCGACTGATGTTTGCGTCGTTGAGCAGCAACGTTTCAAAAGTCAGGGTAAAGTCGTCATTTTCAAAAGAATCTGAGGGTGAACTCGCATACCTCACAAAAAAAAGAAGAAGAAAACTACCAGCGTCCTGGTTTCCTCCCTGGTGCGTATTTAGTATCTAATTTTTCTATTTTCTCGCACTGAGTGACACCGGCTGACAGATTCAATACAAAAAATAAGGGCTTCCTATTGAGTGCCTATGTGAGGTCTCTTTTCTACGTCTTCTCTGGCATAAGACATAATTCGTTCAACGGCTATCAGGATGGGAGTTTTTAAAATGGGCTCATTGGAGCTAACCCAGAGGTGGGCGGAGTGGCGCTGCTCACCTGCTCTCCAGGGGCACATTGCTACCCAGCACCCAGCTGTCCTGCAGCTGGACGGATTCAGGCGTGGTTTGCAGCTCGGCGGGAAGGGCGGCCGGGGGGGCCGGGCTCTGGGTCCTGCAATTGGTCAAGGAGTTGCGGTTGATGGAGGTGATGGACGTGTGCTGTTTGTGGGCAGGCACGGCCGGCTGGAGTGTAGACTGCCCTTGCTGGCTGGCTGGTAATTCTGTCATGAGGAGAAAGAGAGAGAGAGAGAGATTGAGTGAGATCGTAAGGTCTTATTTTAAGACAGAAGAACATGTCCTGCTGCTGGCACAAGCTGCTTTCACAGCCCCGTTATGTAAATCCTCTTCGACACATAACAATTTCATCACAATATGTCTTACGGCTGGAACTGAAGGAGACTGGCAGACTGTTTCATACTCCATCCTCAAGGTGTGGAAAAGGCTTCACCTCCTGAAAACACAGCTATTCCTTTCTATTTTTCCATGCCAAAAAAAAAAAGCTTTTATCTTAGTTTATAGGGCATAGACAATGGGCACTATATTAAGTAACAGTCACAGAATGAATGTTTTGAGTTCTTTACCAGAAGGTAATTTAGTGAAACAGATGTTTCTTTATGGGGGTTAACAGAATGTTTCACATCTAATTACAGCGCAAGAAGAATCATATAACTAATGACCTTATCAGCCACTAGGCCATCGAAGGAACAGGTTTTTCAATTTCACACATATCCGTGTAATTACCTCCTAGTATGGCTCCTTGTGATTATTGCTAAATCTTTTATTTCAGCCAAAGCAGCAATCCAGGGGTAAGGTTTTTCACTTCAGGACAATCAACACAATGCCTTTTGATTAGATTAAATCAGAAAAACTGAGGTGAGATGGTAACAAGATTTTTTTTTTCATAATTATGGATTATCGGAGTGTCCATTTCCATTTGCGAGCAGTCTCTGCTAACTCATTTAGCCATGAAATTTAGTATCTTTGCGTTTCTTTTACCGCCTCTTTCAGTTGACGAACATGAAAACGTTCCAATAAAATTACACCCGACACAGAGCACTTCCTTCTGGCCGCCTGCAAACAAAACCAGGTCACAGCATAACAGAGGTCACGCCGATGATCTTCAACTGACTAATTAGCTGCGACAAAAAAAAAAAAAAAACAGCAGATGCCCCACGACTTTGTTGCAGAAGCTCTTCAGGAAGCATCTCCTGCTCCATCCATTTTACAGACCTGCTTCTCTGCTCCTGAGGCCCGTGACCCAGAGTGACTCCCCAGACGCACGGAGTATATTGCGGGGTGTGCCCGGGATGGGGTGCGAATCCTGCATATGGTGCTGTCTCACGTGTGCGCTAAGGACAATCTGGCAAACCATCCGCTGCCACAAATGTCCTGCGATGTGATCACAGCAGGCCAGTCTGTAGGGCGTTTTCTCTGGAGTCACCAACCACATGGAGAGCCCAACCGCCTCAAACTAAATCCAAGACACAGGATGACCTTGTCTCTTAACAAAAGCAGATACATAGTTTCCTGTCCAGGGTGGACCACAGCCTTGTGCCCTACACTGCCTGGGTTAAGCTCCTAATGACTCTTACCAGGATGGACAGATAGAACATGGTTGAGGAGCAAGAACAAAACAAGTCCTTTAATCTAGATTATAAATTAGGGATGTGCCGATCCAATATTCAGTATCGGTATCGGTCTGGTCAGGGCCTGAATTACTGGATCAGATATCAGGGAGGAATAAATAATGTAATCCAATCCATAAAAACAAAACTTGTGACATGCTGTTAGCAGATGCATCATATTCGCACATAGGAGCAGTGTGCATCACATGATAAGAGTAATTTGTGCAATGCAAGTGTTTTACTGGGTGATAGCAGCATCGAACGAACACCACAAGCCTGATTAAACAATGCTGCCTAAAATTATAAAGTTTAAAAATATTAAGCAGTGTTGCTGAACTGAGTTACTTTTTGGGTGCTATGTATTTCTTCCTTATTATGAGTACAATACAGTGGAAACCACTTATAGTGATCACGCCTGTTTGAGTGAAATTGATCACTATAAGTGCGTGAACGTTAAACCCAATTTTTTTTGTTTGTTTTGTGTCTCAGGCAGATTAATATACAAATGTCAATTAGATGGTAATTATAGGAATATAAGGTAACAACAAAATGTGTGGCTCAGTGGGTTAAGCCACTGTGTCTGTGATCTGAAGGTAGTCGGCTTGAGCTTGGCCTTGGCAAGTCTCTGCACCCTTGAGCAAGGCTTGTGACCTTGTGGGTGCTGAAAGAAGCCACTGTCCCTCATGGCCAAGTTTGCTCTCATGAAGACTGGGGCTGGTGAAAAGAGAATTTCCTCCTGGGGATCAATAAAGTATCAATTATTATTATTAAAACAGACAGTGTCACATACAGGACAGCTGTTTAAAATGCTTTTCAAATTACAGTACTGTAGAAATTAAATTACTGAACTGTATAATTCAAATGCGCTATAATACAGTACAGTACTGTACAGAAATATAGGTTTTTGTAGTTTTGTTGCTGCATCTTGTTGGCTTGTTTTTGTCAGTTTATCATAAGTTTTGATGAGTCTATATTTGTCACTGAGAAAAAATGACTTTCTTTTTCCTGTCATGTTTTCTGTATGCAGCATTAGCCTCGGGTAGCTAGCCAGAAGCTGACGGTTTACTGCGAGGCAAAGTAGGGCTATCAAAGTAAAGTTAAAAATTACTGTTGTTTTTTTCCATATGTTGTCATCTATAAAAACACCCAAAATGAACACAGTGAATTATTTAAATACTATTTGTACAAGAATGATTCTCTCCCAAGCTTTTTGATCTGTGTACGCAGTTGATTGCTATAAGCAGTTTCCACTGAATTTGTTTCACAGTTTTAGAATTATGCTTTTTATTTTTCTGCTTTGCTGTTTAAAAAAAGAGACAGAATGTACCAGATCTGTATCGGTATCGGCAGATATCGTGCCATCCCTAGTATACTATACTACTACTACTATACCACTATCCCTACTATAAATGTCCTTTAACCCATACCTCTGCACTGAAACCCAGGACTGAAACCTAAAACTCCAGGTGCAGATGACGATCAACCTGTGCGGATGTTTCAGACTAGGTCTGCACTGTGACTCAGTGCTGTGGAGTGCTCTCAGTTCACCCTTAATGCTGTGGGGTGCTCTTAGATCAGTCTTGCCATGGTTATACCAAAGTGGTGCTGGACCTAATCCAGAACTAGTTCTGTGCATTTCCACCAAATAAAACTGGCCCTGGGCCAAAACAAAATGGCTCCAGCACAGCATCACAGAAAAGCTGGTCTCCGAATTTGGAACCGTAACGTCAGCGAAAATGGAGTGGGCTATGGCATCCAAACCCTCTGCATACCCAAAAAATGTAAGCCACATCCAGTATAATTTTGTTTAATATCACCAACACTAGCAGTGAAACAACTTACCAGCCAAATAACATCACATCAGTTTATATGGAAAACGAAACATTTACTGGGCACATTAATTAATGTATAAGCAGGTGGCAGGTCGAATAAATAAAATATTGTTCAAGTAGTGAAGATGAGGCGGACAGCAAACAATGTTTAGCAGACTCTTACTGTGCGATCCTTAAATGACAGCCGTAAACCAGTGAGCGAGAATAAAGAATAAACTCACTTAAACACACACTGGGGAGCCTTTAAGGAAATAAAAGTGGATACAGGCAATAGAGACAGGGTGCAACGTGTCATACTTTCAAAATGTTTTTTTTTCTGTTAGGCAGTTTCAAAAAACAAAAAAAATAAATCTACAAAATGGAATGCATATGAAATTTTACTGTCATTTCCATCTATGCAACATTTCTGTTCTGTTCCTTTCTGAAACTGGTGGAAACACACGCAGGTTCTCAAAAGGCAACAAGCCAGAACCAGTCCAGCATATTAGTGGAAATGAGGCAACAGACTCTGAATGCTGTAGAGGTCATTGGGTTCACTGAGTGCTCTCAGTTCACTCTAACTCTGAGATATGTGGGATACACTCAGTTCACTCTGATTGCTGTGAGATGCGCTCAGTTTACTTTGAGTGCGATGGAGTGCTCTTAGATCAATTGGAGTGTTGTGGGATACTCTCTGAAACATGTGTGGTACTCTCAGTTCACTCTGAGTGCTGTGGGGTGCTCTTGGTTCACTCTGAGTGTTATAGTGTGCTCTCAGTTCAGTCTGTCTCTGAGAGCTGTGTGGTAGTCTCAGTTCACTCTGAGTGCTATAGTGTGCTCTCAGTTCAGTCTGTCTCTGAGAGCTGTGTGGTAGTCTCAGTTCACTCTGAGTGCTGTGGGGTGCTCTCGGTTCACTCTCACAGGCAGGTGTCTTATTCATGCCTTACTATTCACAGCTCTAAATTCTCAACCTATTTATTTATACCCTGGCCAGACAATGTCAGGCTGTACTTTTTTCATGTAAATTTCATCTGCCCCTTTGAACTGCACTAATTTTAACTATATACCCCCTACATCCTCCCTCCTGAATTGCTTATTCACCCCAACAATTTTACCAATGGGAAGCTGTCCCTGTAGCCTACTGTACTCCATTTATAGCCATCACTTCTACAGGCTCGGCCTGCTTCTTTCACTCTTTTGTTTTCATGACTGCCTTTTCAGAAGCTGGGAAATAATCTCCTATTGTCTCTAGGTGTGATTATGGGTGTTTCCGTTTCAGCTCATTTTTTCATGAAAAAGAGAAATTGTCCAGCACTTTGCCTACAGCCTTGATTGATATATTTTATCATCCTTCGCTCGCAGTTTGGAGCAGCCAATTACCCATTGTTTGCATCTCCTCCTCCATGCATGCCACCTACACCAATTCAGGCGGCCTGGTGAGTAGTGAGTCCCCTATTTCCCAACCAGAAGCTGCAGGCTCCATCATGCAACACTGCTGCGCTTGGAGAAGAGCCCCATTCACCTGTTAGCGAACAGCCGCTTCGGCCTGCAGCCCAGATGACCATGGACAATCTCAACTAAGCCAAGTTTCCCTTGTGCACGGTCTCTCTTGTACAGCAGGATAACACAACAGAGTTGGGACTGAACCCAGACCCACATTTTACTGGTGCCTCTGAGGAGGACCATAGATACTCATTTATTGCAAGGTCATTAAAATGTCCCTGGGGCTGGAATTATCATTGTGAACTCTATATTTAGTTGGATTTGACACTTACGAATGAGTACTGCATAGTATAAAGTATGTGTCATAACAGAAAGCATTTAATGTGTTTTGTTTTGTAATAAAAGATACCATTAGCATTCAAAGTTGTGATCCACACGTCAGCCTTAAGCAGCTGTCAATGAGATTTCTCAGGGCTTCTTTTATTGCATTGACCCAAACATCTGTCATGGCTCCACATTAAACACAGTCTTAAATTTCGAGAAATGTATTGAAAGTAAATGAAAATATTATTTAATGCTTAAATCAGTGTTTCTCAATGTCAACCCTGGCGGATAACTTGGTGAACTGATTAATCAAGATCGATTGCTTATAGAATGACCAAGTTTATCCTTTAAAAAAGGAAGGGAAAAAATATTAAAAATCTTTTTTTGGCTATTACTATAATTATACAGAACATCGTATGATCATTAATAATTTTATGAATTAAAGATTACTTTATAGTTCAATGCCCTTATAATTAGGTGAATGGCCAATTTATTCTAATTACGTTGAATGGATATTTTTTACTAGTTTCAACAAATGAACCTTATCAGCTTAAGGTAATGCATTTTACTGACTCGTCAAATCATACATATAATTCTTTTCCTAATGGACCTCTAGTTTGTAAGTTAGCAATTGAAATACCTAGATTATCATTTCAATCATGCTGCATTAATTAAGCTCGGATGCAACAAAAGCCAGGATACGCTGTTTGTTCCCGGGATTGATTCGAGAACCTGTGAAAATAATACGCGGAGAAACAATAGCACACTTACTGGCCTGTTAAAATAATGTGTTTACAGTTTCAGCAATGTTGTTAAGGGTTGTAATTTATAGAGGATCTATAAAGCAGTATAGTTAAAATCAGAGTGGACTCATCCTACACATGTACCTTGAATGAAAACGACAAAGGATACAAATGGCAACAAGCTGTCGATGCCATCTGTGAAAAGAATAGTGCGATCAGATAAGGGATACTGCAGCGGACAGGCTTTCCGAAGGTCGGCTTCTGCCAAGCCCCTAGTGGCGGTACTGGCAAATGGCGCCCATGTGAAGATCATGCCGTTCCAGCTCTTCCCGCGGCGCGCACACTTCCGGCGTTCTCCAGCGAGGGACACAGAAGCGTTCCCATCAGCGAGGCCAAGCAAATGTAGGATTATTATTTAGATTTATTCCAAGCTACCGTCTGGGCCTCACAGCCCTAAAGAACCAGATGCCCATCCCGGGAAATAGATAGGACGCACTTTCGGAAAATGGGATACTGCACGCCCTCTTCAAGGGGGGGACGGAGATGCAGGAGATAGAGATCTGCTACCCATCGTATCAGAGTGTGGGGCGGACGCCCTTGATTTCCCCGTTGAAGCTGCATTCAGCAGACGCTCCTGGGTACATTCAATATGATATCACCACCTTTGGGTTCATCGTGGATCTTTGTGAGCCTGAGGCAGCTTTTCTCAATCCGTGATGTAATCTTATAATGGTCACTGGGTCACGGAGTGACAGGAAGGGAAGTAACAGACATGCACACACATGCACACACTTATCTGCACAGGCATAAGTGCAACTATAGCATTTTGAAATGCCTCTGCTTTGAAATGACTTTTATATTACAGTATATGCCCTTCAGTTTATACGTCTAAACGAAAATCCGCGGAATGCCCATACAGGTGCCACTCATCCAGCAGCTTTCACAAATAAAATATGTATATCAGTAATCACGGAGGGCAGAGGTAGATTTTCTCATGTATTCATACACCATGTACCGAGCGACATGAGCCCAAGACTTTAACGGACAGGAATTGCGTGATTATGAATCAAAGCCATTTCACATTTCAATTTATTCTCATACGCTCTTCTTCAACAGCATGAAACACAGCGAGCTCAGCAGCCATGGCCGCCTAGGCATATATATATATATATATATATATATATATATATATAAGTTCTACGAAAAGCAATAATCCATCTTGGATTCCCTCGACAGCCCTTAACAAGAGCTGCATCCCAAGTTCAGTTCTGCCTCATAAGCCGCAAACAAACAATGCACGCGGCTGTGACTTCATCTTTCCGGCCAGGCTGAGCTTCCTCGGGGTTCGTCAGATCATCGAGTGCGCGCTAAAGCGCAGAGTCACAGCCGCGCACATACGGCAGTTAAGCTTCTGCAAAGTGAGACATCACATCCTCAGGTCTTTCCTAAAAAGCTACAGGGAATGGCAGTGATGTCACACAGAGTATAAACTCATGTGCACTCTATCTTCTGGACTTCCAACACTGCATCCAATACTGCGTCCAACACTGCGTCCAATACTGCGTCCAACACTGGGTCCAACACTGTGTCCAACACTACGTCCAACACTGTGTCCAACACTGTGTCCAATACTGCGTCCAACACCGTGTCCAATATTGTGTCCAATATTGAATCATGCACCATTGTAAATATGGCAACCCTAATATACACAGACCACCCCTACCTCTGACATAATGTAACGTGTGTCTGTGTGTGTGTGTGTGTGCGTGCATGGGGGGGGTTGATGTAAAGCAATCCTACATGATCCTGGAACCTCAGCATCATGTCAAAGCCTCCAGAAGAGGCCACAGTGGATGAAACAGCTGTCTATTTTATGGGGTTTAGTTTGAAATTGGATCGAGATGGATGGGCCTGTCACATAATTCCTCGATGTCAAGTTGTCATGCCCGCCGTCAATGTTGGTGTTTTAACAGCTTTTGGTTTAATATTGCATGGCATGGCTGGAATTTCACCCTTTGTCATTTGCCCTTTAATGCTGCCAATAATATATATCAATTGCAGTTTTACAGAGAACGTTCAATTTTACTAGTGGTTGTTGTTATAAATGTTTGAGCATTTTATTTTTTTGTGTTCAGTTTACAATTTGAACAACATGTTCAAATCATATCCTCTCCCTGGGCATCATCCATAAAGATAGATCACGGTTGTACTAATTACAGCAAACATTTTCATCCACAACATGAGCTTAATTGGACAAAAACATGATCCCAACTGATACTGAATGATACGTTAATACTTGATACACAAATCCCAGAGAAATTATATATTTATTTACGCTAATAAAAATATTTACTTATGGGTCCATGTCCATTTCGGTCATGCATTATAATGTGTTATATAAGTATCCTTACACTTTGTGTTTTATGGCTACATATATAATTCATGCCTTATGCTGTTGGTTTTCATCGAACATGTTAGCAAAGTTTCTTCTCCCTTTACTCGGCTGCAATCGAAAGTAGGTCACAAAAATGTGCCTGAAGGTCTGGGCCTGCATGCCATCAGCAGGCAGGATCTGCACTGCAGAAGAGGGCCTTTAGAGTAATATTATGCAGTCCCACAGGTGCTTGGATCTCCGTTAGAGGAGACGAGGACCATGAAAGAGCAATTTACTCTCTGCCTTATGTATGAATTCCACCGTCCAGCCAAACGCTCATATCCCACAAAGGCTCCGAGTGCTTCCTCCACGCACGCGGGGCAAATTCACCATTTCGGGAGGTCTCTCGCTCAAGAACGCAACTCAGAATCGGGCCGGGCTCTGCGGGCACGTCTCCGAATACTCAGTTGCCATAGCAATCACACATCCATTAAAAAAAAATTATGGCCGAAATGCTGGTAGCGACAGAAACGCCGCTTTTGTGTCTTTGTTTAAAGGCTAGAGTGGCGACAGGGTGTTTCCCAAGACGCAGCTACTCGTCACTGATCCGCTGCGACACTGCCGGGAAGCACAATACCGCTGTCATGCTGCGGCGGAGTTCATTAGATAGATACGGTTTCATAACACGCCGTATCTCGTCTGTCGGAAAATATGGCGAGTTACGCCTCAGATCAGTACGCCGCGGAGCCGCTGGGCTCTGCTCCGAGATGCTCGCCCGCTAACATGACAGAGGAACACGTCATTAAAGAGAACAATCCACCTTCTTAAGGAGAGCCGGACACAATTAGAGAGAAACAAAGCAAAATTATATTCCGGATCTCACCGCACTTGGGCAGGCCCAACTCCTACCCCCGCCCCCCCTTCTGAGACACAGATTCTCTCTCTGTTGGCCAGAAATCAGAGGCAATGGTCATTACAATAGTTAAGGATTACAGATAAGGTAAGCTATCACCCTCTGTCGCTACCCCAAAGGGTTAAGATCGTGTGTGCAACTTAAGAGCCTGTATTCAATGTAATCTAGCTATCGAGTTAAACGATCAGAAACCCATCCACAGTAATGGATAATTCTGTCTGACAAGGGGAGGTCACAGATTAAAGACCTTAAAAGGGCATTATCTGATCCCAGGTTATTCAGAACTCGAGCACAATGGTCTCCTAAATTTTTAGAGAAGGATGTGTGTTTTTAAAGCGAAATTCTGATAATGAAACAAAAGGCCATATGGATGTGTGTCTGGCATTCCAAGGTGGATAAAACAACACATCTCTCAACAATGTCCATTAACGTTTCATAATACTCTTGATAAGCTGTACTCATAACATATCACTGCCAAGCTGCCCAGTATGATTTAAAAGAAAAGAGGTCAAAAAACAGTCATACTTTCAAAATTCTGTTTATTTTTTTTTCCCACTTAACGCCTAATCTGATCAGTTAGAAGATGCATGGATCTCACCTCAATAAGCTGAGCTGCTTGGCCTAAAGGTGACCGCATGTACCAAGTCGCTTCTGAGAGTGAGGCTGTGTGCTAATTTCGCGCTAATGTCTCCTTTGCCCCATGGAGTATTTCTCATAGCAACATGCATGCCACTAACCGTGTTGCCCAGAAAAAAACCCCATGGTACAGTTTATTTCATCAATGTACGGCTGACAGGGATACAGAAGATTAGGTTTAACTACTGTAAAGTCTCCTTTCATCAGCCCGGGCCGTGTTTATACTTGAAAGGCTTTCTACTGCGATAGAAATCTCCGTCCCAAAGCTGAGCTGAGTCCGTGAAGCCCAGCAATGCTGAGTCAGGGCAGAAAACTGCGATTGCTCCAGGAATGTGAGCAGCCCCGTGCCAACGGTCCGAGGGAATGGGTCGCCTTGACCCCTAAACAACATTAGACACGAGCCTGGTTTCACTTCGAGCCTAGCCATAAAAGGACCTTTACAACTGTCACCAAGAAAAGGAACACAAAAACCTTTTCTGTGCAAAAGAGTCGGGACATTGACTTTACGCTTGGCAGACTATAGCGTCCTCTGGTCAGGGGACCCGGACGGAATTGGAAATTCCCCATGAAGAGATCCAGAAAAAGCCCTGGCTGACAGATTTGTGCCACAGAACAGGAAAACGAGGAAACGGCGGGCTCTGCCTGGGGCCCCTCGCCGACGGCCGTTCCTCCGTCACGCCGTGCTCTTCCCGCCCGGCACTTGGCCAGCCACCTGCTCTCCCACAACCACATATCGTCATGAAAGAAACAGAGATGTGGCTATCGACGTTGGCAGAGCGCAGAAACACAATCGCAGCCTATAATCGAATTAGCGTTAAGGTTTCAAGGGGTGTTATTTCGTTTCCGACCAGACAATAATTTCCAAAACAAAGTGAAAACCCATAAACGCGGCAACATGGCACAAAAACCCATGACTCATAAAATCAGAGCTAAATTCATTGTTTTTCAAATTGTTATCTATATTTCTCAAATATATGGGCACTTTGCTATTTATAATGGCTAAATATCACAAGGTTATGACATTTATTAATGAAACTGTCCATATTCCTTCTGGGCGATGCTTTTGGAATATTTAGCAAAAGCCATAACTGTACATTAATTAAACATAAAATACAAGCTAATCTTTTAATGGATTCACATATCGGTCTTCTAATGTTGATTAAAAAAGAAAATCCACAATTCAACCATATTCGACGAGCTAAGCATTTGTTAAGCGGGGCATTGGAGATACCACACTGGGGTACAAGCAATTACAAAGATGTCATCACAGATCAGTCATTTAACATGTTCCGTGCTGTGTTCATAACAGCATGTGTATGACATAATTTACTTAACCCCTACTAAATGATTAATTAGCTACAGCAGCTTCAGTGGCTTCAGTTGGTTTTATGCAGTCCAGATGACTTTCTTACTTAATGAGAGTAGCCCAAACATTAATAAGGCCTGAACGCAGTATATTACTTACACAGCGCATCATTTCCTGTGCTGTCATATGTCATTACCCACCCCCCCGTCTCGGCATAACTTTTCCTATTAGGAAGCAATTATGTGACGGTTACAACTGAAATACCACTATTCTGGGATATTTTACACACAAATACACACACACACACACACATACAAATGCATATGCAGGCCATATATTCCTATCATTATGGGGATTCTCCATTAATTTCTATAGGCATAACCCTAATCCCAAATATGACAACCTTAACTCTTACCTAGCCCTAACATTAACAATATGTAACCAAAGAAAATATTTTAGACTTTTGAGATTTCTGTTTTTTTGATCGCATTCACAGATTTTTCTAAAATTGAGGTTATACTTGTGGGGAAATGTCCCCAAAAGGTAAAAAGTTACAGATTTTTATCACGCTGTGGGGATATTTGGCTACAAAAACTCACATGCATAAAGTTCTGTTGAAAAGTCAAAGACATTATGTTTAAATGGCTGAAATGTAACAAATACAGTACATGGAACGGCTTTGGTGCTCCTGAGGAGAGGTCTGGGAAGTGGAACATTGTTCTTCTAGCCATCCAACAAAATTCCAGTAACTTTTTGGAGAGCATAAGATACACCAAAAACAAATTATCTTTTTTTTTTGTGCTACTGTTAATGTGCATAAATTTTACTTATAAAATTATATACTTATATAAATTATAAAAATACTGTGCATAAATTATAATCTTACAGTTTCTTTCCTGTGGAAATACACACATACTGCTTCAAACCTTTTCTTTGACTGCCTAAAACTTTGCACAGATTTTATTTTGAATAACTTCCGGCTAAAACTGCATGTCGATGGAACTGAGCTGGTCAACAAGACCATCTGAATATCAACCCAGAACAGAACCTCCATCAAAGGCTTTACACACACTAAGGCAGTGTTTCCTATTCCAGTCCTTGGGAACCCACTGTCGGTCCATGTTTTCTCCCTCCTAGCACCCTGCCAGGCAGTCCACATCTTTGCTTCCTCCCAGCTCCCGTAGGAGCAAAAAAGTGAACTGTCTGTGGATCCCCAAGGACCGGATTGGGAAATACTGCTGTAAGATCTGCATGTCGATGCCCCCTGAATGGGCACCTGAGCCGATTCCCATTAGCTATATGCTGGCAAGGCACACAGGTTAATGCTTGGGGGGCTGCTGTCTGGAGATGGACCATGCTTCAGACTCCAGCCGGTGTTTCCTAATCCCCCTCATTTAGATGTACAATGTTACTCTGTTTTGTCTTTATACCCTTTATCACATGTGAGACAGTAAACAACACCTGGATACACTTTGATATTTTGCCCAAATGTTGAAATAATGAGACAAAGCCTTTATAATATGCACTTACACAAAACACCCAACTTAACAAGCTTATTTAAGCATATTTGTTAGAATCTTGCAGAGGGGCTTATCTTAGGGGATGAAGTCTTATTCTGTTTATCCATCCATCCATCCAGCCATGCATCCATCCAACCATCTTCCCACTAATACTGATCAGGGCCATGGAGGTGCTTAGAGCCTATCCCAGAGAACACAAGGTAAAGGTAAAACATAGATGTAAAGCCAACCCATTACAAGAACTACTGAACTAGCGGCTCAGCAGCTACAGCGGGATCTTGATTTAATTAGTGACTGGGCGGATACCTGGCAGATGAAATTTAACATTGACAAATGTAAGGTAATCCATGTAGGGAGCAGAAATATAAAATACAGACATTTTATGGGTCCAACTGAAATAAGGGTAGCTGATTATGAGAAAGACCTCGCCAGTGTGGGGAAGCAATTAAAAAGGCCAATAGGATGTTGGGTTACATCTCTAGGTGTGTTGGGTTTAAGTCAAGGGAGGTAATACTGAGATTATACAATTCCTTGTAGTATATTGTGTGCAGGTTTGGTCTCCACATCTTAAAAAGGACATTGCTGCCTTAGAAAAGGTGCAACGTAGGGCTACAAGAATGACTCCTGGTCTTAGAGGAATGTCATACGAGGAAAGGTTAGCTGAGCTAAATCTGTTCAGCCTCGAGCAAAGGAGACTGA
>JAODKM010000016.1:12837224-12848469 GCA_026780845.1 Petrocephalus sullivani | reverse complement strand
CTAGGTGTGCCTCCCAGACCCTGCAGTAAGTTGAGGGCTGCTTGCTACCTTGGTAAACCTCACACTTCAGCAAGGCCGAGTAGCTCTCAATGAGGGTTAAGTCAGGGGACGAAGGGGACCAGGTCATAATTCAATCACCTTTCAAGCCTTTCTTGGCCAAATCTATGGAGTACTTTGTTGCATGGGAAAGGGCAATGTCCTACATGAATATCATAATCCTTTTGAAAGCTACTGACTTCTTCCTGTGCCAGTGTTTGAAGAAGAAATCTTCTAGAAATTGTCAGTAGATCTTGTGGTTAATTTTTATACCATCTGGGATTCTGAAAGGTTCATCACTGATAACTGCAGACGACACCATCACTCTTCCACCACCTTAATGGCCCTTGAAGAAAGTGTCCAACCACTGGCCCATCCATCTGTTTCATCAAGAGTCACTTTCATCTCATCTGTCCACAAAACCTCTATAACATCAGTCTTGAGACGTGTCCGTGCCCATTCCTAAGGTTTTAGCTTGTGTGTCTTATTGAGTGGAGGTCATGTTTCAGCCTTCGTGACCTTAGCAATGTCCCACAGCACACTGCACCTAGTACTACTGGAGATTCCGTTCAGATTGCAGTTTTGAAAAATTGTGGCACTTGATTCTAAAGGGTGTCTGGATGTCTCCCCTTTAATTTGACACAAATGTCTCTACATGCTTCTTCTGTACTCTTTGTCTGTTGACCATAAAATACTTGATTGTACGGTAATCATCCTTTAAAGGTTTAGCATTTTCGATTGTTTTGCATCCCTCTGTCTGTCTCTGACTTTACTATTTTTTTTTTCTGTTCTCTGCAAGGTCCTTTTCCAGCCCATTTTAATAGTAATAATAATTTGCTTAATAAATCTGCACAGGAAAGTATCTATGTTTTCCTGTTTTTCTCCAAACAGAAAGTACTCAGACCAAATACTGAACAAGCTCTGCCTTTTGAATGGCTCATTCTTAAATAGAGATTCATCTGGACTGAAAATATTGCTCGGAAGAGAAGATAGACACAAGAAGTAAAATAGACACTTGCCTAATAATTCTTGTAGTAAGTTGGAAAGTGAACTGCCAAAAAACCTACATAACCAGGTTAATCTCATTATACATCAGCAATCTCTTATATCCAAGTCAAACATCTTCTAATATGCGATTAGGTTGTTTTGTTCCTTATATTTAATACATTGTATATGAAATACATTAAAGGCAGATATGTATGTGTGCGGAGATACATAGAAAATCTGGCTTACAATTATAGTTGTAAAGCCTTTCAAAGATTCTGCTAGAGAATTTCAGTTACAGTGAACAGCAGCCTGCTTTAAGTCCTAGAGACAGGGAGAGTATGATAATCCAGATAATACCATTAACATGACCGCTTTAAAACCCAGATACATTACACTTTTGTACGTTACTTACTGTCACAGCAGCAGGTTTGCAAGCATAGTGCTCTCTGAGCCCTTGTGAGTTTGCTACAAAGGTCATGTCGACCCGGATGAGATTAATTGGCTCCGTAATCTGTACACAGGGATTTTTAACGCGGTGAGCTAATCATATGCCTTGCCGGGAGCTTGTGGTTGTTAATGATGCCGATTCTATACTAAATCAGATTGCCTTCTCTTACATAGCCAATCCACATTTTGCCTGAGTCTCACTAGTCTGTAATAAGTACTTATAAAACATAGTGCGCAACTGATCTACTTAAACCAACTTAAACATAGTTGTGTAAATAAGTAATACCATTGTAATGTTTTATCATCTTTTTTCCCTTTTTTGTCATAACAAAAACATGTTTTCTACTATTACATTTAAAGATTAATTACAATAATTAGCAATAAGTCATATATCAAGGCATTTTTGGATAGCTGTAAAAGCAACCTTCCCAAACTCATTCAGTCCATTTCGTTTGTTGTTTTTGCCTAAAGTTAGTATTGGGAACCAAAACTCACTCAGTCTTCATATAATCCAATGAAGATCTATTGTTAAATTTATACAGTCCACAGAAATGATTTCAGAAAAAGTTTTTGAAATTTGCATTTCAACTGTCATCCTAAAAGTTCTGTAGAATTCATGAAAAATCAAGCAATTATATATCGTATATCACAAAAAAATAAAAATAAAAAAACTTATTGGCCTTTGCAGGCATACATAGTCTTTAAACCCATCACCACAAAGCTTCAGAGTTCTGCAAGGTACTGTGAAATACTCTGTGGAAGAAGCCTTTAAGATTTGTGCTGTAATAACTTCTTCTTCTTGACAATTTGTGCAATTAACCCGAGTCTGTGTACCAGCTGAACCTTGAAGAATTGTGTTGTGAACATCAAACATGGAGGATCTCCTACCTCATTCATAACAGCTTCTCTGATAAGTTCCTTTTGCTTGTAATAACTGTGAAATGTAGATTATAATTTTATCACTGGTACCAAATTAAAGGTAATTTAAAACTCAAACAAATGTAAAGGCTGAGCATTAAAAGCAACACTGAAGATATTCAATTTAATCTTCAAAGTAAACGACAAATGTTATTTAAAACACTGAAGGATATACTAAAAAAAAGCTGTCATACAGTCAATTAACAGCTATTGATATTCGAAACGAATAAGCTAATAGCTGTGTACTGAAGAAAAAAAAAAAAACCTTAGCTTTTCAGTATGTCAAAGAAACATTGCCAAGGGCACTAATGTATTTTTCACTGATGATTTCAATGCGATTTTTCACCTAGGCTAAAAACAGAAAATGTTTCTCTCAGGTCATTAGGCGTTCAGGCTTTGTTTGAATCGTCTGACTATATTTTATTTGTCCTTTGGGAAAGCTCCCAAACAGAATGGTGTATTTCAGCCGTCTGGAACAGACATGGGCAAGTGTTTTTTTTAGCATGCCACGTGTGCCCTGACTGGTGAGCTATGACACTGACAAATCTGGCTAAACTTTTGAGGCTTAGAAATTTCATTTGTTATGAACCAAATTTAAGTCTTTGAAACGCACGTTTTGAAAATGTTTTTAATGTGTTAATAATAATCTATTTCAATGCTTTATGGATTCCTTGCGGTTCATACACCATTCTTAACCCCATAAGCATGAATAAGTCAACATTTAAATTAAAAAAAGACAAAGGCCATGCAACAAAGCTGAGAATGTTACCTTACCATCGCAAGCAGAAACCCGGCCTTGTGCTACTGG
This sequence comes from Petrocephalus sullivani, assembly GCA_026780845.1. Taxonomy (NCBI): domain Eukaryota; kingdom Metazoa; phylum Chordata; class Actinopteri; order Osteoglossiformes; family Mormyridae; genus Petrocephalus; species Petrocephalus sullivani. The sequence goes on along the minus strand of JAODKM010000016.1, from coordinate 12,845,273 downwards.
TAAACACTGGCTGGCTGTGTACTCATCATCTGACTCCTGAACTGCTTGGTCAGAGTCAGAACTTATCAACTGCCTCTGGTTGTCATGGAGATTGGGTGATGGAGGTTGGGAGTGTGAATGCTCAGTGACTGATGGAGTGGGTAAGGAGGATGGCATGAGAGAACCTAAGAAAAAGGAAATAATCAAAAATAAACTAAACAGTATTAAAGAAAATATGACAACTAAAATATTTCAGGGAAAAAATATAAAATGCATTAATTTTGAATGAATGAATGAATTAATTAAAAGTAAATGAAAGAACACTTTGATTATTCTGAACTAGCTTCAGTACTGCAATAAACCCCGCCCCCCACAGTCAGACACAGTCATGGTGCCAGTGTCGTCATCAGTGAACCACACACCTTATTTCATTCTCTGGGGACCCATGATTGCAGCCTTATTAAAGAGACCTCTAAACAAATCTGATGTGGTACATAAAGTAGGAAGTAACGTATCGACAAGTATAATGCACTTGGACACCCCTTATTCATAGTACCAAATTTGAACACGTTCACTTGAAATATATTGTCTAGCACATTTTTCCCCCTAACGGGTTCAGCTATATACTGGATTTAACATGTGAAAGGAAAGTTGGAAACTGGAATATTAGACCTGCCAACCAGGAAATCCACCAGTTTTGTGGCATTGGGTGCAAGGGAAAGAATGTTAATTTTAAAAATAATACAAATAAAATCTTAAATCATACCGTTTGGCTTTGCATGCAATGTCGATTATGCAAGCCGCTAGCGGTGAGGACTCTGCAATTCGCATGCAAGTAATTGCAGGCCTGACACAGCTCATTTACAGAATATTACAGCTCTGTGTAGTTTGTGTGGCCCAGTTTCGCTCATTTAAGACAATAAGAATGAATTTATTTCACCGTCAAAGTGTCAAAGCAAGGACAATGCACATTAGGTTATGTGGCTGGTGAGCCTGCATTCCCACAGAACTCCTAGGTCAGAGCATCTTCATACTGACTTCACTAACTTGTCTCGTCTTGTCTTGTGTCTTGATGAAAACCCCTCCCTAAAAGCTGATCCCCTTTGTGGATGTGGTCTCAGGAAAGTCAAATTCACATATAATAGTTTTATCCTGCAATAAAGTGGGGAAATTTGATTTTAGATGTCTATTTTCTGGAAAAGTAAGTTATAGCCGAATTAATGAGTAGAATGCTGATTTTATTAAAGCTACAGGTGCCTTGGTACAGTGACCAAAGCCTGTTATTCACGAAGAGCCATTATGATTCCCCCAGGTCCTGTAAAAGTGACTTGTATTTAACAGGCACATTATGGTAATCATACCACATTAACATACACATTGTATACTTATTATGTTATTTACTAAACTGAAAAAAACTACCTCCCAGATTATGACATTGAAAAAAGGATCCAGTAATCTGTTCATAAAAAGTGCATCCAGCTTCTTCCTGTTTACCTGAATCAGGATCATGGTGGTGGGGGGTAGGAGGGGAATTGTAAACAGACAATTTTTTTTATTGATTTCTAAATAATTTCACAGCTAGTGAAGATACAGCCATATCTTCACTATTACATCTCTATGCATATGGTGTAGCATGTCATCAATCAGCCCAACGATCTCCAAAAGCAGCCTCTTTTAATTAAGAGATACAGAGCAACAGATAACAAGGGCACAGTAGGAAGGATAAAACGTGACAGCTACACAGAGAGAGCCCGGAAGTAGCTAGAACAAATAAAAGTCTATCTAAATCTTCTCAGATTATTTCTAACTCTCAGTTATTACCCTCAATAGTGTGCTTATTCTGACAGCGGAGTGCCTGATACGGCCTTCTCTCTTAAAGGCATGCTGGGAATGTTCACAGGTAGAGAGATGCAATAAATTGCTTTCCAGCTGTTACATTACCCTTTGCTGTGTGCATGAGTACCACCGGAGTACTCAGACAGTGGCACGGGGCAGCACAAAAGCGTGGAGGTAATTAATAACTGCCAAGATCACGGGCAGTGAACAGGAAGTGGGAAAACAAAGCACAGGGATGGATAACAGGGCCTTCCTGCAGCATGAGGCTAGGCAAAAGGGCAGGAGAACCTTCATCCAGATCCCTCCAGCAATACTTAGCATTTAGACCTGGAACAGCATTTCTGGCACCGGGCTATACTCTGTGCTACACAGGCATTCTGCGCTATCCAGCTAATCTGAGTTGCCTCACTAGTTGCGAGCTAATACATCAAAATATATTAATCCACTTAAAAATGCCACGACAGAGAAAGTTTGCAGGGCCTGCCGATGTGCTCAGCTGAAGATCTTCTCTATAACCGACGAGGTCTTCCATCAAAATGTCAGCTGTTAGCCGCTAACAGAAAAATGCTACCAAAGACAAAAGAGGAAGGGAGGCACGGTAAACAGCACCTCAAGCATGTTGACAGAAACGTAAAAAAAAAAAAATACTATCTATAACAGCTACGGCAAAACAAACCGATTCTACGCCCTCTTTCCACACTCTGGCCAACGGCATAGTCGCAGAAGGCCAACTACTGAGAAAAGTGCTCGGGAACCGCAATGTGTCTGTAGTGCAGAGCTTTTCTCCTGAGAGAGCCAAGACTACAGAACAGAACCACAGACCATAGGACTTTGGAGTTCTCAGCCTAATTAAAACTCCCCAGACAAGCTGAGCATGATGATGTGGCTTTAGCAGCTGCACTGGGAACGGCTGGAATGAGTGTACTGCTGATTTGCTAAGACACTTGCTTAGTCGCGGGGACAGCGTGGATAGTGGGAGTAATGCGTCAAGACGCGATGCTAGCTCCATGCATTGGGGGGGAGGCATTCTGGTGTTAGTGAGACAAAGCAGGGCAGCGTACGAGGAGGGAAAACCACAGTCCCATCTGTCTGTGTCCCGCCACTGTTGAAAATGCAGTGAATGTTTGGGTCCATTCGAAGGGAGGGGCCCCGGGAGGAAGTGGTTAAAGGCAGAATCCCCACAGCTTCCCCCTCGAACACCGAGTTCGCCTCCTGTTTTTGTGAGCTCAGCGGGGGTGGGTAAGACGCTCTTATTTGCCTGTGCTGGGTACCCCCCCCACACACACACACACACACACAGATTTTTCGCCAACCCCTTGATGAAAATGACAAATGCACATGCTAAGAAGAAAGAGGGACACTGAAAAGCAGGCATGCAGTCCTGCCTGTTTTCCCTACGTCTGCCCGCTTAATGCAAGCAGACAACCACAGAGAGCGCTCTTTGTAATACCTCACAGAAGAGAATATCACCTCACACCTAATCTGTCATGTAACAGCGGGAACCAAACATTTATTTTTTTTACTTTTTTTCTACCATTGATTCTTGGTGCCCTTTGTATCTTTTGCAAGCGGTTTCATCCAAAATCATCGTACTCGCTCGTCCCGATAGACGACGCACCGGGAAGGTGCTCATGCTGCACTGTCAGCCATTTTATTTGCTCGTAATGACACCGAAGCTGTGTGAATTAAAGAATGATATGAAGAATTAACTACGGTCCCCAGCGAGAGTATATTATTACAGCGGTTCCGGGTCTCATCCTCAGAGCACTGCTATATTCATATGGTGATCATTATTACTTTGCAGTAATTTAATATTTTCTAATCATTGCGTTGTTTATGGTTCAACGAGAAATCAAACCCAGTGATTCACTTTCAATCATATGCGGTTCACTGTCCTTACCTAAGCACAACACCAAACCAAACAAATTTTATGTGTGTATATATATATATATATATATATATATATATATATGTATATACTTCTAATTCTATGCAAGCTTTCCATAAAATTGGGAAACGAATTCTATGTAACCCTTTCATAAAAATAAGAGAACCAGAATAAAAAACCAATCACATTCAGTGTAAATCAGTCACACTTAAATGTCAGAAAATTAAAAAAAGATGGTGTATGAGGTCATGCCTTTCCGGTTCTCTGCTTTCTGCCGTAAACGCGCATTTTCTTACTTCTACAGTCACTGGCTGAGCCATGGGCGAAACACGCAAAACAGCACGCCAGCGTCAAACCCTATAAACTCAAAGTATCAGACAGAAACCCTCAACTGCAGCAGCGTATTAGGTTTCTCGTAAAAATAAATAAATAAATAAATAAATGAAAATCACAGGCATCAGAGCTAAAAAGCAGCGACAGCGCTGTATTCATCAACAACAGATGTGCCTGGTCATCAACCGTTCGAAAAAGAAGCTTTTTTACTGGCTTTTTTCATATCCATCCATCCATCCATCCATCCAGAGACTATCCTAGAACATACAGTGCACAAGGCAGGGGACATCTTAGATGGGTTGTTTTTCTTTTAAGAAATGGCATTTCTGGACAAAAATACAAATCCTTTCATTAGCCTAGAGTAAAAACTAGAAAAAATGGCAACAATACATGATACTAATTTAAAAAAAGATATTTGTTTACAAGAAGAAAAGTGTCACGTGGTTAGCTGAGGTACACTAATGGGCCTGTATCATGAAGCTGGATTTTTGGATTAGCAAGATAGATGAGAGATGCCAGATTTATTCCTGCGTTCGTTTATTTCTCTCTTAGTTGCAACTCGGACAAAAACCGTCACAAAAACGTCACTTCCTGTCGGAAACACGCCCCATTCCCGAGTTTGAAGTCGGACAGAATTTTGTTGAACGAGATTCCCCTGTGACGTCATTTCAACATGCCAGCTTGCGCAGTTAATAAGAGTTTCATTGTGTTTCTCTATTTTTAGAAATATTTCAAAATGTTTATTAGATGTATTACTAGTCATGAATGTAATCGCACACGGTCTTTCATATTAAGTAAAAAATGTCTTTTCGTGAGCTTTTTTTTGCTCAGACAACAACAAAACAGCGTGTTCGTGGAGGCAGCCATGTTTGTTCCGAATTGTGTAGCTCAAATGGGAAATTGATCGGTTGTGACGTCTCGCACCTCGGAATTTCCAACTTAGTTGGGATAAACGAATGCACCATATGGTAGTCTGAGCTAAATGCTAGTGAACGAAGATAGAGTCAATTTAAACTGGGGTACCTTAAGTCTTAAGAGTTATCTAGCTTCGTGATAATGGCCCCGTGAGAACCAAAAACAGATTAAAAATAAAAAATCCAGAATGCGCAATAATAGTGTGCAGGTGTGAACAGGTGTGAGATGGCGGGCCACCTATGTGATGACCACCTACACTCTCTTCATAGCCCTCACTCATATTTGCATTAATGGGGCTACAGACAGCTAAATGCGCAACTATCATTTCCATGAAACTGGCAGGTTAAGGTTTAAGGTCTAATGAAATCCAGGATCTTTTGACGTAAGATTGGGCCTCAAAACAAAAATAAACGCAGTGATTTGCAACCGAAAAGGAAACAAAAATCCACAGGGAACTCATGGGAGGTGGAGAAACACAATACAACATCATCGTTAGTATATCATCAATGAATTCATTCCCACCGTTTCTACCTGCGCCAGCCGGACTCCCAGCACATGTAAATTATTAAACGTAATGAAGTATTTCACACTGACAATGGCCTCGGAAGGATTGCAACTTATTCCGGCATGATGAAAATGTGTGGAACCAAACAGCTACAAGGGGCACCATGAACAAACACATCAGGGGCAAAGAACCACTGTCTCACTAAAGCAACATAATAAGATAAGGGACCCCTGAATTACTCACCCTAAATGCATTGATAAAATCCCACTGCCAGAACTTCGTAAATGGAAAACAGACCCCCAAGTTTGCCTTGAGCATGGGAAAGGGAACATAAACTGCCAGATTCAGTGGCTAGTAAGTTTTCTCCAGCCTTAGCATTCATAGCAAGAAACACTCCAAAAATGTACCCGTTCCCAGCCCAGATGAAAGGGTAATTACTTCCATATGATAGAGAACAGAGACAAAAGTTATACACAAGCTTTCTAAGGGAGCCGCGCGCGATACGACGCGCGTTTGCACCTTAATTGGGCTTTGTTTGTTTGCTTAAATTCCAAAGTCCCAATTAACGCGTGCTATTATAAGGCACTTAGGCTTTCCGGTCCCTTCCTGTTTGACAAATGGGAACAGTGGGAGGCAGAAAGCTCTCGTTCGCACATGCGATCCGCTCCGGCTGCAGGCTGCATACGTGCAGGGGGCTACAGCTATTCACCTCAGTGGAGGCGTAGGTTAAAGCATGGTCAACCAGACAACAGAGCAAAAGCACTAAATCCATGATTTATGTATGATCTATGTTGCATTCAAATACAATAAATGTGACAATCATATCTGTATATATGGTGTACATGCATATAAACGTCCGGAAATATACATGAATGGATTTTCATGAATATATATATATATATATATATATATTCATTATATATATATATATATATATACACACACACACACACACACACACACCTCTAAACGTTACAGTACATTTACCTAACTGCGAGACTGCTGCTGCTGTGCTTATGGTGTGCCGGGCTGCATTTCATGCTGGTCACCACATCCTCTTGGTATGCAGACAGACCGTTACAGTTTAAGGTGTTTATTCAGATGAGGTCACAAACTCGGGGATTAGCGTTTTCTTTTTTTTTCCATCCGTGTAATGCCTCAGAGGCGCTTAACAAACAGGCAGACAATAAAACCAAATAATCTAAACGCTAAATCTCCCAGAAAACTATAACTGGGGGTTAAAGGCATATGGAGAATGAATTATGCCAAGTATTTGATGACTAGAGAAATAACATGAGCGACTGCTAGCACTTTTAATATATTATGCGCTAAGGAACGTTACATACAGTACGGCTGACAATGTAACGCTAGCAGAGTATTGCTTTTCATGTAAAAGGGTCTGAAGCCATTCATTCGGTTGAAGCATCAGTGAAATTACTGTAGATTACATCTTGAGCGATCCTTTGGTGCTACGCTATGGACAGTGATGCTGGAGAGGCTATAAAGGGAGCCTTCCACTTAGAGCGCGCTGGGGTCGACTTATAAAAGAACATCCATGATAATCCAGGTAATAGTGCTGAAAGATGTATATTAAAAAGAAAAATATTTTTTATCACAATAAATGAAAAAAAATTGTGAGATGGTATGAAATAAATTTAATATATATAAAGAATATAAACATTAATATTTAATAACAGTGATAGTAATTTGATACTATTTCAATGCTTTACAAAAGTATTGCTGATATTAGTAACCTATTTAACTATTTGCATATTTTTTATATTTATAATAATAATAATAAAATCAGTAGTAGTAGGAATAATAATAATACATTTGTTGGTGTCTTTCAGGACACTCAAGGTCACCTCACACGAATGGTGAAAGTGATTAATCGCGATTGTTGACATACCACAGCACACGGTGCACAACAACGAAATGTGTCCTCTGCATTTAACCCATGTGACTTTGTGACACAGCAGTGGGCAGCTAATTCATTGCCGAGGGAGCAGTGCTTGGGGGCGGTACTCCGCTCAAGGTACCTCAGTGGTATCTTGTTGGTCAGTGATTTGAACCAGCAAGTGAGCTTCCCTAACCACCTTTCTTTAAAGCCATGAAACAACAACTTAATATAATAAAAGAAAAAAGAATAAAATAAAAGAAATGTGATATCTACACAAGTATTGCCAGCAATCACATATTCCTTTTTTGTGTATCATTTGTGATATAAATTTGAGTAGTGTAATCATAAAATATAATCATTAATATGATTGCAATCATTAGTATTATATTATCATTAACTGTCATTTGGGCATGTGTTATATTTATATTTGTAAGGTGCATGACAACAGAGATGTAAAAGAAAGCACATTAACTGAAGCTGTGTCCAGACAAAATCTGCCAGGTTTATACTCCTGAGCCTCACGTCCAGATCTCGCGTCTGATGCAAACTGATGTTTTGGGTGCTCTATAAATGCATGCGGCCGGTAATCAGCTTCAACCACCCGCCCCCCCCCCCCTACACAACCGCCCACCCGGGCGATGAGTGCGTTCTCAGGCCTCGTCCGGTTGTCGTGCTGTGCTCGCTTCGGCCGGT
>JAODKM010000016.1:12812975-12826532 GCA_026780845.1 Petrocephalus sullivani | reverse complement strand
GGGGCCTTTCCCCCCCCGGCAAAGGGGGCCCCCCCCCCGCCCGCGTGGGGGGGAAAAAAAGGGGGGCCGCCCCAAAAAAGGCCCGCCCGTGCCCCCCCCCCCCCCCCCCCCCCCCCCCCCGCGCTAACCCGCTGTCCCCGCCATGAAAAGGGCACGTTTATGAGCTCTTGACACCTGCACGCACACGCTCGGGACCAGGCCGACCCTCACCCCTTACCGCACAATAAAGGCCCGTTTCCTCCTATAATCTTGTTCTGGATCAAATACTCTTAAAAGACTATATATGTTTCTGTAGCATAAACAAGTCATCTATAAAGAAATTTATCTAAAGATATAGAGAGGTGATTTACGCAATCTGCTCTGACGTTTCAGAATCTGGGCCCCGTAACACACTATGTGTTTCAATGGTGCAAACCGACAGAGCTTCAGCGAACCAAATCAAAGACGCACTGGTATTATCGTTCCTGGGCCAGTTAAGCAAAACCGTTGCACGTTGTAATGCTTGTCAAGCATGCTTTTACTGAAGCTACTGAGAAGCTACAGAAGAGTCTCCTTACATATTAAGATGCGTACATCTGTAGCGTGACCCTTTCACTGCCGATCATAGCAGAATTCTCGTTTTGTTTATCGTTCTGCTTCATAACAATGAAGCATCCACACCTCACCTACTAGGCCGAATTAACCTTTTTTGACACATTTCTGAAGGAGGAATCCCAATGAGCATTCGATATTCCTACTCTGAAGGGCAGCATCGCTTCCCCTCTTCAAACGCTCCTTCATTTCGTCAACGACAGAATGGACATTTCCTAAAATCTTCCTCACATGGTTAATTGAGTTCCTGCTGCAATATCTGAACCAGGAATAATTATGCTTTGTAAAACGACCCCTTAAGATGATTTTTCAACAGATTAAAGTAAGATGGCTCTCAATGGCATGAATAATTTAAAGTTGCCACTGGCTATCTCAGAAGTTGGTTGCGAAGCGCGTATTTCGGTTTCTGAAGTCCAAGCCTCTGAACGCCTTTGATATCTGTGTGCTTTTACGGGATTTTCACCCCTCAGATCTTCCTTGGGAACTCGAATGATTCTGCACCATACTAAAAAAAAAAAAAACTGTTGACATACATAAACCATTCTAAGCCAAATGGTTTTCTTTTTAATTCTCTGACAATAAGGTATAAAAGGAGACAGAAAAAAAAAATTTAAGTGAAATGGTACCTTTGTATGTTTAGAAAAAGGAGTATTAACTGCACTGTTGAACACCTGGTGACTTTTATCATAAATCACAGGCTTAGTGCCGGGAAAAGTCGACATGATGCAGTATCTCCAAAATAAAGCCGGCAGTGCGGTGTCCATACCTGGGCTGGAACACCCTACCGCCTACCGCCACATGACCTATGCGACAGTGTTTGTGTTTGATGAATCGCTTCTGCTTACTGCGGTGGCCAATTGGTTTGCAGATTACTCATTGTCTTAAAAACCAGTACTGTGCTAAGAAGACCCATCTGTCTTTGTCTACGAGACAATGATGTAACCTCTGTGCTTTGCATCAAAGGACAAAACGCTGAAGCGCTGAAAGCTGTAAACAATGATACCACAAAAATGAGGGAAAGGGGGATTTTAAGCATTATTATAGTCAGAATAAAAATATTATGCTATTATATATGCAGTAAAGGTAGGAGACACATTGGTGTTTCTCCCCCACACACTGCAACAAGTACTTAAGTATTACAGCAGGTCATTTTACTCATTTTCTATGTGACAGTATAAGCCTGGATGAAAATCTATTAGGCCAATTTAGCAGTATAAATTAAATACAGCATTTTTCCTACTTAAAAATACAATTAATTTTATTCTTAAGAAAAATGATAAATTTACCTAAATGCCATTGTTTGTAATGTTAAACAGAATACATTTACTCCTAAACCCTATCAATTAAATACAGAATTCCTCTGTTTCAAGGGTTTCTATGCACATGACATCTCCCACATAATATTATATGAAATTCTGCAAAGGTACACAAGATTCAAACGTATTCTTATTACAAACCTTATGTCACACAATAATACTATTTATATGCGTGCATTGCAAATACTAGGGAGAGATGAAGGACCCTGAAACTAAGAACTACCGCAATAGCTGTCTTTTTGCTTTACTTGATTATATCTGATGAAGTCTTTCAAGGTCATGTGACCACGAGAAACTATTAGAGAGCACTATATTCACCGTCACTGGAACAGACACGTTAGATGCAGCATGGAGAAGTGATTTCACAGCCCATACTGGACTCATTCAGTCTTGGCGAGCAGATGCTTTTTAGACGCTAAAAATATGTATTTTTTTCAAAACATGTCTTCTACATTTGTGGTTGAAAGGGTATACTTGAGCGCGGCGACATAGTGAAAAGTTTAAATAAAATATATGGAAAACTTAAAAAATTAAGGAATATGAAATAGGTTGTACCATCTGCAGCCTTACATCAATGAAAATGGCAGGAATCAGAATACTGTGCACATCCGATAATATTCAGAAATATCTTCTTGTCCAGTTCACTGTGAGTCATCCACGAAAAAAAAAAACACTCCATATTTCTGAGATGCTTCACCTTTGTGCTTGCAAGCAACCATTTTTAAATGTATAAGGTCTACTTGGATGATATATGTTAGTATAGCCAGAATAAACAATGAAAATGTAGACCAAAAATCTGCTTTATATTACATATACAAGTGTACATTTAACACAACTGCATTTGCTTTACTGCAGCTATTTTCACATGGCTTGAAATCATCGGAATAAAAAACAAATATACAAATAAAATATTAAAATCACAGAGTGGCAACAAATCATTGGATTGTAGTAGAAAACACTTTATGTTGACAAATTATATTTACTTAAGTGTATGTGTGTAAATGTATATATTTGCATTCAGACATGTTTTTAAAAACTGTAAAAAAGAAATATCATCAAGAAATAGCATGCTCTGTAGATCACATAAACTGTAAGAACTTCTTATTCAATGTAAATGTTCTCTTAGACAATATTATATTTTCTGTAGTATACTCAGTGCTGTTGTTTTTGCTGCAGGTAGAAATGTGGATTAAGTTCTACACTGAATTATAATTTTGCCCCTCATTCTTTTTATGATGGTACTACATTACTTTAAAGTTATACTATGGTGGAGGGAAAAAAAAATCCCCCACCCAAAAAATTATATAAATAATATAAAAATACTGGAATTAACAATAGATGAAAAAAGATGGTTTTCGTAAAGATTTTAATTGAATGTAAATGATTTGTCTACGACATAATCCTAGCATATTTCTATACCCCTCGATTTTAACATACTTGAAACTAAAGACACAAAAAAAAAAAACCAGAAGAAATTATACATTTTGTTGATGACGGATCATATTCCCTTTTAGTAGATCATTGTACATGCTAGCATTTGGTTGCTAGGCAATCTCATGCCATTTATAGACTGCACCAGCCAAACTCTGCTGACTATTTCCAAAATTTCAAATCATAAATTGCCCCAGAGCATGTCAGTGTGCCGACGCCTTCAGCTGTACATTATATCGGGTTTGCATTCTGCATGTTTGCATATGATGTTATGCAACAATTCTGCTGTGTGCAGCATGCACCAGGACACAGCACCATCACTGCATTCTTCAGGTCTCACTCACAACGCTACTGTACAGCTGCTCATTACCTAACAATCTTTGGTGCACACTGTGAATGGGTCTGCTGCTCTAGCAGCCACTTTGTTAGAAATCATCACCGTATTTTGCCTTGATATACTACAGTAGGCTGTGTCTATGCACAGCATGCAAATGCTCATTCAAGGCTAATATTCGAAAGAAAAAAAAAACAGCTTTACATTGTAGACAACAAAAAAAAAATCAATTATCAAACTTCTAATAACTGACCCTAAAAAGCAGTTTTTTTTATTTAACAGCAGTACATTTCGGCTCCCAATCTGTTTTCAATTAAAAGCATTCGGGTATCACAAATATACATAGAGAGACAGATGTTTCAGAATAAAAAAAGCAAAATAACTGTTTTGCCCTTGTATGTTCACATTTAAAACAGGCATTTAGAGCGTTAACTTGCTGAGAGCCCACATAATCTTCTGCCAAAGACTTTAAAGGCAAAACAGGCCTTAGAAAACACTACAGGACTGAATGTAATCGCCTCTGACTCACTAAATTTTCCGACTGAAACTTAACTGCCATTACATCAAGATGCATCAGACTATCGATAACATCAGCCTTCCACCACATTTCTATTCATGGTTTTTGCCTCTGCTTGGACTGCGCATCTCTGGTACCAACACACTTTTAAGGAGATGATTAGTAAGCAGACACACACACACACACACACACACACACACAACAAAAAATACAAGTAATTCTCAGTAGTTATTTAGTATGAGAGGAGCTGAGCAATTACCTTGGTAGAAAGTGGCTTAAATGAGATCACCTCTTCAGTTCGCAAGGCAGAGAAGTTGCTGGGCTTGATTTAAAAGCTCCCTTCTCCACCTCCCATTCCACATACCCTCACTGCAGGGGGGGAAAAAAGGCTCGCACTTTCAAGCAGCTACATGAAGCACTTCACGGACCAGCGCGAGAGTCAGCTCATCCCGAATGGACTGGAAAGTGCACCTTGATCCGGCCGTCCTCCGCGGCTCCCCTCGCTGTCCCTCCACCCTGCGTGCAGCGATGTAGCCAGCGCTGGCAAGTTTAACCACTCTATCATGTATCGTGTTACAGACTCCAGTCCCCGGTGCGGCGCAGAGCGGCAATCACACAGGATAGGCTGAGCTGTGTCTGTTTACACCCAGCAGGGGAGGGAGGCTGGGAGGGAGGGAGGGCGAGGACTGAGAGGGGAAATGGAGAGGGCTGGGGGCTGGAAACTACCTCCCTTAACCGCTGGGAGTCTTGCGTTTGTCTTCAAAACATACCCCCCCCCACCCCCATAGAAATGCTGCGGTGACTGCTTGACATAATGAAAATGTGCCTTCACATCAGCGCTGAGTTCCAGCACGACGGAACCTCAAATCAAACATCTGTATTAAATCACCAAACGTCCAGCAGTCAATAATAGCACCGGGCAAACACACACTGGAAATGCAGAATGGTGCGTACAATTGCCACTCTACCAAAATAATAATTGTCACCTTTCATATTAATGTTAAAAAAATAACAATTGTTTTTTTAATGACAGGGACACCTGAATTATATTGCTTTTTTGTTTTGTTTTTGTTAAATAGTGTAACAAAAGAGGGCATTTTCAGAGTTTCATGAAATACAGTTCAGTGCAATTTCATGATAATTAAATAATGTGTGTGTGTATTTTTTTATTTTGTTTTACAGTTGAAGGCTGATGCTTAGAGCATGTGATAAGATCTAAGTGTAATGACCTGAATGCTAATTTTCTGAATGTTTACAAAAAATATACATATTGATTGTTCTGAGATATTGCGGTGCAACTGTTGAAATGCTTTCAGGCCTCTAACAATGATATAGGTGCTACCTACAGTGGTGGCCAAAATTATTGGCATATTTAAAAGGTTTCAGTTGTTTTTGTTGAATTGGCCATTAAAATACCCATAGAACAAATGAAATATCTACAAAGTGATCATTATGCTCTATAAACGATAGAATAGAGCCTTCATAAGGAGAATCCCTGTGCAAAGTCCGGACCTCAACCCCATCAAGCACATTTGTGACGAGATGGAAAATAAACTGGACAGATCTGTTGTACATTTAAAAGAAAGCCTTTGCCTTGAGTTGCAGAAGGCATGGGATACCATTAGTGTTGAAGTTCTCAGGAAATATATTGACACTATGCCAGAGAGATGTGCTGCTGTAATTGCTGCAAAAGGTGAACATACCAAATATTAAAGTTAAAAGTGGATAAAAACAGCAGGTCTCATTTCATCTGATATTTGTTGTGGGCAACATCTGCATATTTCATGAACATTATGAAATGAAATTATGTTTTGGAGACAAAAAAGTCAATGTTTTCAGATCTGTCAGGTGTTCTAATAATTTTGTTCACCACTGTACAGTGCTCCCATACGCAAAATGCAGATGCAAACTCAAAATCCAGGTGTATCTGTTCTTGCTGTTGCAGTTACATACTCAACAGGAATACAGCAAATTTAAAAACTCTTGCATCTGCTGATACATGATTTTTACACTTCAGAACCCTGAAGCTGAAATACCATGGAAAGCTCTTTTCTTCTTATTCTATAAGCAGGGTGTTTTCTATTTGAAAGATGGTCCCACAGCCCTTAATTGTTCCTGATTTAAGGGTTGCTGTCATAGCAGGGACAGCGTTTCAAGCCTTGCCTAGGGAGATATGTAACTTTGTGACCGGCCTCTGGATGGCTTTACTTTTGACTCATCGTGCCCAGAACAGCGGTGCTCAATAACATCGGAATCGCCCGGTAGTGAGACCATAAGTGCTGTACGCGCTCCAAGCGTTCTCAGGGTGAAGGATGAGCAGAGGGGTCGCGTGACTTCGTAACAAACGGAATAGCTAGCTGTGAGCTTATGGCTGCTTTGTAGCATTGACGACAATGTCCTCTCGCCATTTTGAAGTAGGAGCATTGCTAAACACAAAAACAAAATATTAAAAAATAATAAGCTATAAATTTTAGTCCATCTGTTTAAATACAAATTTAGGGAAATTATTTGGATTGATGGCGAAGCACAAAAGGAACAACAGTAGGTGCTCCTCCTGCGAAGGATTCCATTGCACGTGCTGAGATCATGCCACCGCTAGATATCATTCTTGATAAAGATATTTCGAGATGATCTGGAGTCGAAAGACTGGTGGACTATGAGTCAATATTTATCTCCTAAAGGCAGCTGCACTTTACCTGCCCACATTTATTATCTTTGAATTACCTTTAGCTAATATTTGCAATCCTATCTAATACTGCAATATTTTGGGGGAATGCTATTTGCTAAGATACCTTCTATAAGTATATATAAAAGTATGTGTGTGTGTGTGTGTGTGTGTGTATATATATATATATATATATATATAAAACATAAGCACTTTTTTTTTTTTTAATAAAATAAGGATGTTACACAGACTTCCTTAGTAGGGGGTTATAATTTGGGCCCAGGGTTGATCAGCTTGTATCCACATGCATGTAACTTTACACAGCTGTCCAGCAATGTAAAGGTGTGTGGGTATAATGTTGCCTATAATATTGTCTTTGCCCTTGGAAAAAAGGACCACCTACTGCTAGGCTGATTGTTTCCACCTGACGAAAGGCAGAGCATGCAAACGCCGTAATTTGCAGCACCTACTGGGTGTTGCCTGCATAGAAACAAATCCCGCAACTGAAATACAACACGTTCCCTTTCAGATAGCGAAATTAACAGCAAAGCCCGCTTCCTTTCAGCAACTTCCTGGGAAAATAATACTGTTTACTTTTTTATTGATGTTTACATACAATTTTATGCACGGAGAAAGTCCACAGACATAGATCTCTGGAGAGAGAGTGCTTATCTTCTTCTATACGAGCTCATTGGTGTATCTCCAGCTGCTCTTCACATATGGATTATCTGGGCATTAGGCAGAGCAGCATGGGGGCTCTGAGGGGATTTTGGCAGACTCCCTGGGGTGGGTGTGTGTGTATGTGTGTGTGTGTGATGGGGGGGGGGATTCTGGGAATCCTGCATCTAATAAGCAGGGCCATTTAGAGTCGAACTTGTTTCCCGCATGGATAAAGGCACAAAGTGCGAAAAGGGAAAGGGAGAGAAAGCGAGGGAACGGAAGAGGAAAGGGAGGAAATCAGATAAATATTTAGAAAATGGGATTCAAACTTCTCACTTCTGCCTGTCATGCAAATCAAGAGTTAATTGTTTTTTTTCCCTCATAAATAAATAATAAAAAAAAAACAAGAAAAAAATGGGCCGTGCAGCAATTTCTAATTTGACTTTTCTGACGGCCCGCATGACAATAATAATGACAGAAAAGAGGAGCGGGCCAGAGTCCCAATTGGAGTTAATCAGAGTTGCTTCTGCTTTATGACAGCTTAGACACAGAGGTCCAGAAGCAGGGCGCCGGGGCTGCTATTACAGGACAGTTAAATGGAGCAGGTGATTTGCCATCTCCTCAATGCCTTTTAACACGGGGAAAATCACGGGGGGAAGACAATAGGTAGCAGGGAGACAAGAGGAAGCAGGAACCCCCAATGCACCCATTATACATAACCAGACTGAGCTGGCAGGACAGTGCAGACGCCCTGGCCCGGCTTTCGGGTACGACCAACATCAGAGATCAGAGCCCATCATGCGCTCGGTCATATATCATCAAGAATAATGTGCCAGACTTCAGCCTTGATGGATTTTCTTTTTACTGCTGAATACAGAAACCCAGCAGAGTATTTGCAAGTAAATAAACCGGCGCACAAAACAACATGAATCCTTACATTTAAACTGATATTTAATTAATCAAACATGTCATCATGTTCCGGAAAGGATGCATCTGGAAATGTATGAAACCAAACAAAAGCTACAGTATAAAAAACTGGGCACAAAATGGTTAATTTATATTCCTAAAATTGAAATACATTTTTTGTAGTGTCAAAACTGAAAAGGACAACAAATAAACCATCTTAAACAGCATTTCAGAGTAAAAGCGTCTTCATGCCTCTGCAGAAACCTCCCCAGAAGGTCCAGCTTTGAAAGTTGAACTCTGTGTTATTAAAATGTAACATGGATTTTTGACCCCTTCCACTTCTTCGCAGAGCTCCATCGGTCTGTTCGGTATATGATAATGTATGGTAATGCAAAAAATATTATTATACATCATCCGGGCTTCAGCATCTTTTGACTGATCGAGAGTCAATCCTGAGATTGCAACTGATAAGCGATACAAGCTTCTTCAGTCGTTTAAGTCTGCAGACACAGACTCGGGCACTGCGTCTGCATTACTGTGATGTAGCACGAACAGGCATATCTTCTGTCATTACAGCAAACATTTTATCCACTCCTGATACGTGCCTTATGCTCTGATGACGCTGAAGAGGCCACAGGATTATGTCCATACAGCTTGCACATGACCATGTGGTCATGACTGAATAGGTCAGGTACCAGAATGATACATTATTAACAGCTTGACATAAGCAGACACCAAGGAACAATTATCTGCAGGACAATTTGAAGAGACTTCTATATGTTCTTGTAGATCTTCAAACCAGCAAAATATAGACAGAAACATCTGAAAAGCAAAAACTAAATGTGACCAGCTGTAACTGCACTCAATTATAAAATTTATGTTGTCCTCCTGCTGCCCTGCTTCCCTTATGGTTCCATTTACTTTTTAAGTGTAAAATCAAGGCTGCAGCAGACTAAATGTGGGTTGTTTGAAAAGTACGATACTGAGCATCCGAAGCTTTGGAAATGTAAACATCATACGGAGACACAATCCCGATCCCTCACAAGCACAGGCGCACATCTCGTGCCTAACAAGGGGACCGATCCGTACATTTCCCCAGATGTACCCGTCCTGTTGTAACACTCATCTCCTCACCGGCTCTCAATGCCTGCTTTTTGTGATGCTGAACTGCGAATATGAATGCAGCTTTAGTTACTAAACTCATCTTGGCTCAGATGTGCAATGCAGAGGGGCAGCAGGCCTGTGTGTTAGCCATGGATCCAAAGCGCCTGACATTCTTACAATTCACGTATTCTCACAGCAATTAGAATTTCTTTTCATGGGAACGCAACACTACAGTCAAGGGATTTCAACCAGGAGCCTGCCATTTACAAGGAGGGCCTAAATTATTATACCAGCAAAAATAACGGCATACAAATGCACTGGTAATAAAGGTAAATATGTACACAATATTAAAACTAATTATAAAAAATCTAAATAAAAAAATAAAACACCCAACTCCAGTAAGCAAATGTTCAAATAAAATTAAAAAACCCAACACGCACCCTTACAAGCAAAGTAACTGCTCAGCCATTGAAGAGCTCTCAGAGCTTAATAACCAAACAGTTTCTGCCAGACTCAGACAAATGAAATATTCATACAATTTCTATTATTGGCCGTATTACATTTGCCGGCCATTTTATATGTGAATAACTCAAACCAACCCTCACCCCCCAGCCCATACCCCACCTCAAGTGAAAAACGAGTTTCAATCAAAGTACCAGCAGTTTGCGAGAACACTAGGCAGATGACAAACATAACACCAAAGCCATCACAATTTATAGCGTGTGAAACACTTCCTGCTAACTATCTGAAAATTGATTGTTGAGAGCTAAGAAAAAAAAAAGGCAAAAAATGTAATTTTTCACAGAACGCGTAATGGAGCAGGAAATATGCACAGCTATTTGTCATTGGGCTGAAGTTAAAAATTAATTATATGTTAACTTGTAAAACCAGGAATAAATAATAAAAACATTATTACGAGTTATACGGGAAGGGAGGGTCACACACTCTATCAAACGGCATGGTCTTCACCGTACTGACTTTCCATTATACGGGGACACAAAGATGGCTTTGTGTTCGCGGCCACTTAAGTTACATGGAAACGTTTGCCATTTAGAGAACTGTATTGCGGTGCATTTTAAAATAAAGAGAGAGCATCTTTCCTGCCTTTATGCAGGGAAGAAAATAACTTGAAGAGGAAAAACACATCAATCAGAGGTACTTCACAAAGGACAGGGACATTATTAGTATTAATATTATATAATTTTTTTTTGCACGGCGAACAAGTTTCCCCAAAGCCGCATTAAGAGGTTAAAAATGACTTAAACCTATAACAAGAATAACAGCAGGGCCTCAGATTTTTTACCTTTTGTCCTTTAGGTACATAAAGGGGGACCAGAACGCACATAAAGCATACCTACATTATTAAACCATTCCAAGAGAATGCTGCTTTTTACATTAAAGATGGTCCTGCCCAAGCTCTGTCAGCCCTATACTCTTTAGTTTGCTAGAAGTCCTAACTATAGAACAGTAAAGAGCACTCCAGCTGATGGCGTACTACTGACTGGGCCTTGCAAACATCAGACAAGAACAGACAGGGACCAGGAAGCGAAACAGGAAACTTGTAATGACTGCGCAAGTAACGAAATAAGTGCTCTTTAGCCTAGATTTAAGCTTGGGAAAACATGTCTGCTAATGATGAAAAATCGGGGAGCTGGTTTGGGATGAATGCCGTCATTGCAGAAATTCAGTTATGAGGGACTTCTGCACCGGGAGACTGTCTATTAGAGTGTCCCTGGACTCCTACTTCTCCTGGTCCTGCTCAGGAAAGGTGCCTCTCACAAAACTTATTGAAAAGCCCGGGAGAAACAAACCGGGAATTCACAATACAAATCAATTTACAGACATTTTCCGCTGATATAGGGCAATATATTCAGATGGATATATTGCTCTCATAAGCTATATTGACATTGACTCATTAGTGCAGGTGAATCCCAGACATCTGTCACCGGTGAAATTCTGCCAAATCTCACCAGGCTCCTTACCTGCCCTAATATGTGATGCAATCAAAGCATCTGAATAAGTATCACCCAACATTAGCTCAGCACATACATGTCTAAATACACATTTAGAGTTTAATAATGTATTATTAGCGCAGTACTTCAATAATGACTCGTCCGTTCCAACCACTATTCAGTCTCGTAAAATTGGTTTCACATTTCAATCGGTGATATTAAGCATTTCGTTTCGGAGACAAAACCTCTTTTGAACTTAAATTTACCCCTAATGGACTGAAAGTTAAAGTACTGTTTTTGTTTGTTTTCATATGCAAATTTTTCTTACCCCCCCCCCCCCCCACCTAAGACCTACGGATAGTCGTGCAGTTCCTGGTCCACTCTTCCGTAGGGGCCAGGCTTTGGCCTTGCATTCTGCGGTTACTAAATCTATATGCCAGGAACCCTTTTAAGATGGAGGGAGCAATATGAAAAATGGCATCGTCCACACGGCACTTAAAGGTTAGGTCTCTATTACAAACAGAGCAAAATGTCAGCAGAATACCCCGAAAAAACGGACCCGGCAAGAGTAATGCCCCGCTCCCGCAATCTGGTTTCACCGGCAACTTTCCCAGCTACTCCGGGGGATTATCAATCGCACTGTCACATGGGGTCCGGCGAACACGCCTTTTCCATTTCTCATCCTGATGAAAGGAGGAAGGCAAAAGATCCTTAGCAGATCTGTGAGCCAGTGGTGATCCAACGTGGAATCTGATGGGTCATTATGGCACAGACCTTTGCGCCCATGCACGCACACACACACACACACACGCACGTGCACGCGCACACACACACACACACACGCGCGCATGCATACCATGTATACCTGTCTTTATGGGGACACTCCATTCATTCCTGTGGGCATAACCCTGATCCCAAGTATGACACCCTTAACCCCTACCCAGCCCTAACCTTAACCATAAGTAACACAATAAAATATGAGACTTTTGGAAGTTTTTTGATTGCAGACACAAATTTTTATAAAACTGAGGTTATCCTTGTGGGGACATTTTTTTCCCCACAAGGTAGAAAATAACTGGTTTTTATCACACTGTGGGGACATTGGGTCCCCACAACGTAATATATATATATGGCCACACGCGCGCGCGCGCGCACACACACACACACACACAACAGCAGCCTTGTTTCCTTAGCCTTTAATTCTCTTCATTTCCTTATTAATAAATTGGTTACTGTAAAGCAGATTAAAGCTTTAGACAGTATTTAGCTAACATGTTTTTATAAATTCAACTTTGGTTTACAAATCATAAACTTCTATGATTTTCACTGGAATATACTGCATTAAATCAAATTCCTTCGATTAAAGATAAGCAGTACAGTGTTCTTGCAAAGAAGAATCATTTAATTGTGAATGCCAGACTTTATTAGGACTTTCATATTTACTAAAAGTGACGATAAGCATCATTGCATATGTACATTTGACTTTATACTTTACACTGACAGTCAATAAAGAATTTATATTTAATTTGCTTACTGATTGCAGATAGAGATGGGAAGTATGACACATCAAACCATGTTTGGTGGAATTAATTACACCGGAAATTGCTGCATTTTATAACCGAAACAAAGCAACCAATGAGAGGAGGCTTAATTCGAATGGTGATGGACAGCATAAGAAAATTCCATCAACTGTGAAATGTTTTCATATAACTAGCCATATTGAACCAGCGTAATCAGTGTTCTAGTGCTGTAACAAAACTGCACCATGACTGAATATTTATGTAGGTAGCACAGTTGGAATATCATAGCTTTACCGAGTCCATTTTTAATGAGCTACCTATTCAACTTCTTTCATAAACTACTACAGGTGATTTATGAATCTCAATTTTCATTAATTTTCCCCCAAAGCATTTTGACGGCTTAAAGTTGGCCCATAACTCTTTCTGGCTGACGTTAATTTGGGGTGGGGGGGGGGGGGGGGGGTTGTTTTTTTCATAAAAATAATAAAAAAAAAAAAAAAAAAAAATATTTTTAATTTTTTGTATATTTGGGGTATTATTCACCCAAAGTCTCCGCGGTAA
>JAODKM010000016.1:12769524-12797986 GCA_026780845.1 Petrocephalus sullivani | reverse complement strand
TGCATGGGAATGGTGAAGGAACAGTGAGGAGCGTGCATGGGAACAGTGAAAGAACAGTGAGGAGCGTGCATGGGAATGGTGAAGGAACAGTGAGGAGCGTGCATGGGAACAGTGAAAGAACAGTGAGGAGCGTGCATGGGAATAGTGAAGGAACAGTGAGTAGCATGCACGGGGGCCGTGGGGGGCTGCGGGTACCCGTGTCAGCCCCGGAGCGGGGTTCTCTTAGAAATAAAGAGTGGGATTTATGACGGACACCCGCTACAAATATGGTTATCAGCAGGCTCCGGCTTCTCCCTGCATTATTTATTCAATAATTAAAATAACAAGAATAAAAACGGGCCGCGATAAAAGAGCCGCAGTAGGGAAGCGCACTAACAAGATCCCCGAGCAGAAAGCTGCTCTCCAGACGCGCCGAGGAACGACTCCAATGGAATTAGGCGGCGAGGGGCGGGGGGTTTAAGCAGGTCAGCACACAGCTTCGCACCTTTGAAGGGGGGTGGGGGGATCACACTGCCGGCACCGCACGTACGGCCCCAAAGTGACACCGCCTTTCTCGTACCCCTTCAGATCGCACGCCGTGCGCCTGAAACCATGCGCCCGGAAAAACACAGAGCCTGCCCGCTTTGAAACGGGGGAGGGGGGCGGCTTTTTTTTTATAAAGGACACTTGGCACCGAGTCGGCTTTCGGGCGATCGAAGTGGGCCAGTGACTGGTTTGGTCCCCCGGCGTCCCGAGCAAGCCGATAGGAGCGGCAGAGGAGTCCGGCTGAAAGGCTGCTCCCCGATCCCCCCCGGGCGCAGGGGCAGCGCTGTCAGTGACCGTGTCAGCCGTGCGCCAGCGCGGCTCACATGTCTGTGCTGATAGTGCCCCCACCGCAGGAAAAGTCACACCAGACCCGGAACACCTCAGTCTGCCTCCATTACTGAAACTCAAAACCAAGAGCCAATTGCCACGACACTTAACATGGGATTTACATTACTGTTTTCCGTGCCCTAGCTGGGTAATGTGAAAAACAGAAACCGAAATTATAGATAAAATAGTGATTATTAATACAATTGCTCCAAATGCTTGGTGGCTGCATTGGGATGGATGTGTGTTCGGGTCTTAGCAACAATGAGATTTCCCCACTTTGATGTGTACGGTAAACACGGCTGTGTGAGGGCTGGAGCCCCGCGCAAACTAATTAAATCTTAATTCCTTGGCTAATAGAAACTCTCAGAAGTAAAAACCCAAAAGAGAAGCACGCTGTCCTACTGCTAACCAGCAACTATTCACTGCAGAAACGACCACAGCCATGAAAAATGAACTACCCTACTACCTTAGCTAAAAAAAAAAAAATCACAAAGAAATGTAGCTCGAAAGACAAAAGATAATATAATTATTAAATGCAGCTTCATTTATTAAATTGCAGACACCTCTCTAAACTTGCAAAGAAAACTAAAGAATTAAACTTCATAGAAAAGTTACAAGTTAACAAAATTAAAAACAAAGACATTTATTATTTTTGTTCCTTAAGGGCTGCGCATGTTTAGCAATATCTAGAGCATGAGAATTACGGAAATCACCATCAAAAAATACCCACAAATTAAATAAAAACAAGGGATATGCATCCATCCAGCAATACAATCTATCCATCTATCTGTTTATAGAAACAGCTGTTTTTACAAGCAAACACTTAAAGAAAATCATGATTTCATTTTTTAAAAATGCCAAATGAGTAATGCTTCCTTTGAAGACCCTCTGTGTACAGAGTTCACCTTCCTTACCACCGTGCACATACCCTTAGCCAATCAACCTCTGCCGTACTGCACCAAGATCAACCATCTAACACCCGGTGAAATGTGCACTTCTGACCCCTGCACCCTGCTAGTCACTCCTTTGCCCACATACACCTCCAGATCCAGCTTTTTTTTGGAGGAATCTGCCTTACAAAACTCACACTTGAAGTTCTCGTGTATCTCAAGGCAGAATAGCTAGTTAATACGAATTAGTAATATGAATCCCAAATGTGTGTCTGCTCTTGAGTATAAAAGCAATAAAAAAACTCCTATGATAATCCTTAAAAGCAGCTGCTAGCACTTGCGTCTTTCACCCACTGACAGCTTGGAAAACCCCTTCTACCAATCTGGAAGCCACGCTCAAAAAAATCTGACACGCTAATAAGACTTGCCAATTTCATATTCACAACAACAGTATCGGCTAGCCGGTGAAACTGGCACTTTAATTTGGACGCTTTTTAAATCTCTGTCAATTATCAGTTTACGTGTCTGGGCGTGTAGGGAAATCTCCGTGACAATCCGGCACGGCCTGTGATGTGCCAAGGAGGACAGAATGGGATTAAGAGATAAAAAGACGCGGACTCACCGCTCTCGCTGTCGGACTTGTTTTCCAGTTCCGTATCGGTCAGGGTGAGGGCCGAGTTCGAACGGCTTGACGGGCACGAACTGCGGCCTGACTTCACCCCCCTCCCCCACAAATGCATGGCCCGCTCCGGGGGCATCACCCCTTCGGCGTCGGCGTCCATTTCGGGAACCCCGCCCACCGAGTAGCCGTGGTGAGGGAGACCCATGTCCGCGCAGAAAGCCAGACCCCTGCGAGTGGCAGGCCCGCTTATCCCAAGCTGCCGCAGGGTGAAGTTCTGCCCTGTGGAAAGGTAAAGACGGTGAAAAAAAAGAAAAAAAAAAACAGTGAGATATCAGGAATGCAAAACGGGAATGATTCATGAATTGTGTAAAGCCGCCCTTGAATGTATATCTGCCTTTTGTACATCAGTGCATAGGAAACCTTATTTGTGCAATCCAGTCAGTAACATGCAAAGCAATTATACAGCAGAAAACAAAGGCACTCACAAGATATGAAACAGGAAATATAAATGAAAACAAGGCTGAATGAAGTGTGATGTGCAGTATCACCCTATCAAAGTGTGCTATGCACTTGGAAGAAAGCCGATTATAACTTGGCATGACGCTACATATTTTGTCTGAGGTCATTTGTAACGACAATAAGATATACGCTTCAGACACAGCAACGACGGCACATGCCTTCTCCTGCCTCCATTCGGCCCGAGCACCCTACTTATCCGCGGTGAGCCGTGCAGATTTGTTAGCTGTCCATCTGCAAGGGCCTCTCGAGCACCAGAACAATAAAAGTCGACAGGTAAATGGCAATGCGTCACGCGATTCTTTTCTGTGGCCCCCGAGCGACGTGGAAACCCGTGACTTAAAGCGAGTTGTGAATCCACGGAGACGCCACTTTCGGGCAGGATTATCTCAGCTAATCTGAAAACTTAAAGCTAGAGGACGGGCTCCTGTAAACAGCATTCCAGCACGGTGACTCCTGGCTGGGCTGAATGAGAGGCCTTTCACAGAAGACGGGGCTTCTGAATAGCAGCGTGCTTCTTACTGTCCCCGCGCACCTCACAATGCACAACAGAGCCCAATTCGCTTTCACTTCTAGCCTCATTTGAAATAAACAATTCGGCTCCGAACAGGCCACACATCCTTTCATCACCTTGGTTACATACTTTAGGCAGTACGCTCAATATGAAAACAAGGTTTGTAAAAAAAAAAAAAAAAAAATCAAATATGCATTATCCCTGTATAATATTAGGCTTATATCCAGTTGTTTAAAAAAAAAAAAGAAAAATTTCAGTGTTTTTGGCGACAAAACAGTTTCTTCCATTATTATGTGTTTATTATACAATATTTCTTCTTTGAAAACACTTCACAAGTAGGATAGCATTTTACAGAAATATTAAGTGATTCACACCATTATCGTCGTCATTATTAACCACCTGTTTCACACAACATAACACAGAAATTTATAGTGAAAATGTTCTTATACCTGACTCTTGGATTCTGGATACTGGGACAAAACAGCTTATTTGTCCCAAACAATGTAACGTGCAGATTTGTAACAGTTTAGAAAATGCTCAGTAATGGC
Organism: Petrocephalus sullivani; assembly: GCA_026780845.1. Lineage (NCBI taxonomy): Eukaryota > Metazoa > Chordata > Actinopteri > Osteoglossiformes > Mormyridae > Petrocephalus > Petrocephalus sullivani. Next base: position 12,794,044 of record JAODKM010000016.1, on the reverse strand, counting down.
TACTTTATGGACCCACTGGCAGGTACTGTACATGCCAATGTAAAAAAATGGCGCAACGTATATATGGCAAACTGTGAGCAATTATTTTAAATTAGGTACAAATAAATGATTACCTCAATTTCATAAATGTCATGAGCTCATTTAAAGACAGAAACATATATTTATATTTTATAGATCAACATAACTCGAAATGTTTAAATTACTTCCAAAATACAAATGACTGCAACCACCATAATAATAATAATAATAATAATAATAATAAATTATATATATAAGTGAACATAAGATTACATGAGATTATAAGTAAATATAGATGATCCATTCATTCCTCTTCCATGCTGCTTTGCCAGTACATGGTAATGGTGTATATTTAAACAATCATTCAATCAAACTTGATTGGTCAACATTTAATTTTTCATTATATCAAAATAAAGTGCTATTATTGCATGTTTATTATATTTATTGCCTTAACTAAACAATACATGTATTAATTACCTAAATTCCCTTTTCATTGGCCTTCACCGAGAAAACAACCTAATTATACTTAATTGGAATAGTAACGTGCGCCAGAAAAACGTATCCAAAACACACGTCCCTGCATTTCTTAATGGGCTACACCGTCCATAAACATGCATACTATTTGTACAGATTTACATTCATACACACCCTAAAAATACATGTAAACATATTTCATTAGAACACCTAAATATAGCTCCATCTATAAATTTAAATAGTTTGAATAAAATCCCTGCTTGCACATTGCCCTTAAGGAAAGTTATACCCCTGTGAGCTATAACCTAGCAACCAAGTAGCACATCTGGCAGGAATCTGATATAAGATCTAGCTGAGTGCCGTGTAAAAACGCATCAGGAATGCATTAAAATCACACTCACAGATGTACTGTCCTCTTTCATTACAAAGCTCTTAAGTGACAACCAAAGTTCTTTAGTACTTCTATGTTCAGGATGAAAACACGACTTCCTAGAATTTTTTAAAATCAATTCATAACTTGTCCGCAGCTTCATTTTGCAGCTAATCAGACATGTTCAGTTGTGTACACCTACATTCAAATTTTAAACTGCAAAAAATATTGTTCATATGGTGCATTTTCCAGTTAACCATTGTGTGAAATTACCCAACTATGACTTAATATTAAAATGGAGGAATGAACATAATACTGCGGGAATGAACACAGCACCAAGCACAAAGAGCGGAACATGCTGAGAGCTGCTGTAGTATCCAAATATCGACCAAGGGTTTTCACGCTGGAACAAGATGTTTCACCAAGAAAAGATCAACTTCACAAGACCAGGTAAATAAATCAATACATCTCAATATGTGTTTGGGGGAAATAGAATTAATTTGATGGTAGGACAATAATTCCCAAAACAAGATCTATTGTCCACAAACGAAATGATTGTAAAGTACTACATTAATTATATACAGATATAAGTATTGAGATGTGATCTCTGAACAACAAAAAACAAAAAAGTAAATGTGTTTAGGATGAGTATCAACACATATAACCAAACCCAATTAACTTGAGAAAACACCAAAACAAACAATTATAATGTTTTTATATTTAAGATTAAATGGAAATTAACAAATTAGGGGAGGGCATGGTAAAGCATTTATGCATTCATGTATTTTCAATGAAATATTTATGCAGCAATAACAGGACTACAGTGAAATCAATAAAATCAATACTGACCCGACATTGAATTACTTTCTGTTAATACTTATGCTTTATAAAAATACTTACTTCCATTATAATTACTGGCAGGAATATTTTATACTGCTACTACTACTACTACTACTACTAATAATAATAATAATAATAATAATAATAACAATTATTATTATTATTATAAAAACATCTTATGAGTGGAGTGTTTACTTTTGATTGGACATGTAAAAAGCCATAGAAAAGAAAGGAGGTGGTAAAGGGCCAAAAACACAGAACTTCTATTCCCAGGGCAAACTCTGCATGCTGTTATGGCTTCACAGGGGTCAGAAACACCCCCCCCCCCCCCCCCCCCGTTCTCTTCCAATCAACCTGTTGTACTTCACATTTCTTGCAGCTATAATCCTCAATTCAAGACGAAACATTATGACATCTTAACAGTTTTGCTAGATTTTTTTTTTTGTATTTTGATGATTTTATTTTAGCGAATAAAGTGACAAAAAAATCTAGAATAAATAGAGCAGACCAAAACACAATGGCAGTGGAGCTTCAGATGCCCATGTGTAAAATCAGGTATGTGAAGGGGGCATCCGTGGCACTAACCTTGTCGGGGATACTCAGCGCCCTCCCTGTGAACCATCTCTTTCATGCGGTTTCCGTACAGGAGCCGGGAGGAGTCATGATCGAAGGCTTTGAGTGTCTCGCTGGAACTGTAGGACTTCTGCGTCGGTACTCGGCGCTCGTCACCCTCGGCGGTGGAGGAACCCGCGCAGCGGCGCTCTTTGTCCCGCCTGCTCTTTGTCAGCGAGCAGTAGGGCCTGCGTTCCTTCACATCCATGCTGCGTGCATGCCGCGCCAGGCGCTCCAGGGCTCACCGGAGACTCCACCCAGCGCTCGCCTCAGGGTGCACCTGGCCGAACAAGAGAGCCGCCGTCGGTCACACAGCGCTAATCAGGCCACTTCACCTTCAAGGATTCACAAATCGCCGGCCCGGCGTCCGTGCAAGCTCCCCAGAAGGCTGGGAGCCTGACGACAGGCCAGACTTCAGATGGACCTCTTGCTGTTTTGCTTGAACGGACATCTATATCCAATGACCCACAATCAAACCTGACTAACCCCTATACCTCCATTATATTATACCGAGTTGTATATAGGACCATAATTATTTTTAATAACTTGAATCTTTTCAGAAGAGCTTCTAGACAAAAACATCAATAGAGAGAACTCATTTCAAAGGTTTATTCAGAAAAAAAAAGTTATAGTATGTAGTATTCATTTTAAGGAGTAGCCCTTGTTGCTAGGAACATTCCTTCGACATTACACTAGGCATTAATGGGGGAGGTAAAAGTGGGGTGATTTTGCACAACGCTTATGATGTTTTACAGGAATAAAAAAGATCCCTCCTCACCGTGTTTTTTTTTTCTTCTTTTTTTATGGTGGGTAAGGGGGAAAAATTAGATTTTTATGGCTGTACTGCAATCAGTAATCAGTTAATGGTGATTTCATGAATTGTCTCAAGTCTTTTGAGAGGTAAATGCACGTTAAGGAGTTTCAGAGGTTGTTGTTTGTGGGAAGTGGTGATTCCTACTTTGCAGCCCAAACTCCAGCCATGCCTTCGAATTCCACACATTTTTTTGTTTTTCTCCCTTTACAAAAAAAAAAAAGACCCTTGAGCCTCTCTCCACACAGCACCTTTGTGTCACTGTATGACCACCTAACTTTCCAGAAATGAGGGGGCTTTACAGAAAGATAACCAGGGAAACCAGCTTTTTACTGCTACTAAACATTTTCAGGTGCTACCTGGGGCTGGTGAGCGAGTACGGGTACAGATAAGAGAGGGGCTTATGCCAAAAAATAAATAAATAAATCTAAAGCACCACAACACAACACCTCTGTCCTAATACTACCGAAGAACAAGGCAGATATTATGCTACATTTTCATCCCGGATTCATCTTCTGTGTCATGAACTGAATAATGCGCGGAAACTAAACTGAACAAAGCGTATATTATGCAAATGTAATGTCCTAATGATGATAATAGCTATGATGTGGAATAGCTTTGCATTTTTCTATGTTAACAGTGTTTTGAAAACATACTAAATATATAAAACATGACAAAACACACTAATAAGAAATGCATATATTTGACAAAAATTAAAAGAAACAACCCCAAAAAAGATAAGCAAAGTTGATTTTTCCGAGGCGGATGTCGGATAAAAGAAAGACGTTATTTTTGTCTCTTCTACATACACCTCGTGCTTTCATCACACGTGTTTCACGTAGTGTTTTATTAGGTTACAGCTCGTTGCGTTAGGGGATTCCGACCGTCGCTCCGTGGAGAATTTCTTCAGTTCTACCAGATTTCTGAGTTGTTTTTCTGAACTGCTTTCCAGAGTTCAAACCAAAAACATTTGGATTGAGGTTTTACAGTGGGCACAATGCTTTTCTCAGCATGTGCCTCGCATTTTCTGTGACAAACGTAATACTCATGAACATACCCATAAAGCTCCATCTTCCTTTCATCTGACCTCAAGACACAGTCCCAGTTGTCACTGAGATGCAATCGAATAAATCCATCCGTTTCTTCTAGCAGAGCCTTCATAAATGATTTGGCCCATAACTATATCCTGAGCAAGACATTTATGCAGCTCACATCAAATCGTTTTTGAGACATCATACACCGAGGACACCCGACGTGGAGATATCAGATTTTTCGTGTGTATTTGGCTTTTCTCACAGCTGATCGTCTTCCATGTGAGGCCCCGACCTCCTTGATAGCCACTATAATGGAAACGATCTTTGAACACCTGTCACCTGCCTTGTATAAATAAAGACCATTCATCCATTTCTCCGAAGGCTCCCTATTTTTCGAAATTATGTTTCGGAAGAATTTCCTTCAACGGAATCTTTACCGATACCAAATACCAAAGCTCAATACCAAAGATATACTCCTGGTGCTGTATAGAGAAAATAGCGTTCATACCAGTGTATTATTAACAGATATATTTGTGTACTTCAGAAGTTACTTTTTTGAACAACACAGTATTACAGAATTATAGAACACAAAAACATGCTTACTGAAGCTAAAGAGAACTTTTCTCTGCATAACTGTCGGACAGAGAGAAATTGAGGCTTTATATAGCCAATCAAACGAGGTGGCAGAGAATGCAAATAAATGCTGCCATTACCATTACAAGCTTGTCAGGAAATGCGTGTTTCATTCTGACAGCAGTATTAACTGACTAACACAAGTGAATTCTTACTTTTACTTCTTAGACATAATTACTGCATTTGCATTTGCTGCTACTGATTACTGTATCTTTTACTTTGCCGAGATGCACCTGATTTACAATAAGGATGTTTGTTCCTAATATTTACCACTATGTTTGGCTGCATGTGTTGTTCAGTGGATTTATCATTGCTATTAATCAATTTCTGATGCTTTACAAAATTAATTTTATACTTAGTGTCTGTATGTTGTAATCTCTCAGTTGTGTTACGCAAAAGTAACTGCTAAATCAATAAATAAAAATGTTTTGTATTCAGATATTTAGCTATTCCCAAATATTGAAAAAAATATATATTTCAGATAACTAAAATCAAAATACAAATTACTATTGGGCAAAATAAATGTAAACAAGCCAGCAAATCCATCAGGATTACACCGCATGTTATCCATTGTTGAGTAAAATGCATCGATACGATGTATTGATTCGTGCCTGTCACTGCAAATGTTTACAATGGTCAGCAGCAAATGTTGTTTTGCACAAATAACCAAAATAATTTTATAACTAACTATGGCCCTCTGGTTAAAATGATTGTTTAACATACATTACCTACAGGGACATCTTGAGGAAGACCACAGAAATGCAGTCTGTCGGGTTTGATCACTGTCACGTGGTAGGCAATATAATCCATTAATTAATTCATGTTTTCCATAGATTTTCTCGTAAGCATCATATCCGGCTTTCTGTGTGAATCAAACATCCTTAAAACAAATATTATAAGTCAATGGAAGCAGACAAATGGCTCTTCTCAGCTTGCGTCTATTTCAGCATTTTCATAAAAAAAGCTTGTTTTGCTATTTTTGGCTGCCCTTATATGGCAGCTATGCCTATGTGAGAATATGCCTTGTTAAACACAGACAGTTGTTTGCTCAGAAATGAAATATTCAATAAAAATGCATCAAACGTCGCCATAGCACTAATGTTGACATTTCTGACAGGTGCTTAACACTGACAGCCCCTTCCTGCGTGTTCAACCATTGCCCACGAGAGCCGCCAAACAGTAGCTATCGCTAATGTGCTTCGCTCATTTCCTATATCAACGCCTCGCAAGCAAAAGATGCAATCTGAGCAAGGAGAGCCTGCTCTCAGTCGGTGCCCCCCATCCTGAAATAGCGCTGGCTACTCTAGGAGCCAGTCACCCGTGAAACATATTAAAAGCAAGCAGAGCAGAAGCGACAGGGGCCGTGCGCGTCCCGATCCGTGCGAGGAAGTGAGACAGAAAAGTTACACTTGGCGGGTGGTGCTCGGGGTGATCTGCGGCCGTGGCCCTCAGTTACTCGGGATGATTACTCCCACTGTCTGGTCAAATGGTAGGTCACTAATAACACCCGCCCCCAACCTCCCTTTGAGGCAGACAATTCCCAAGGGAACTCAAAAACACCTATGTCAGAAGCAATCCCTTTTATTAACTATGGGCATTTATAAACACCTCGAAACCTTTTATCTTCATTTGCACCTAAAACACAATTGTTTACAATTTACATACTTGAAAATATTTTGCACCTGATGACCTTTTTTACCCTTTTATTTAGTTTTTGCTCAATATGTTCAACTTAAAAAAAAAATTAAATAGTCCTGCAATTTTCTACAATTTTCGTTGTGCAATTTTACCTGCTTTTATCCCCTGCATTTATTTGATGATGTCCAATTTTTTTCCAGAAAAAAAAAAACTAAATTATGATACTCATTTTCCACTGAGAAAAACTTTTATCTTTTTCCACGCTGATGGTTCAATGGCGTATTCATTATCGTACCTCCAAAATAAAATGTCTTCATTCAATAACGCTCATTAATCAATAGCTATGAAAGCAAGAGGAAAAAGCTGTAATCAAAATGGACGATGTCTGCTGTTGGCAGACACATTAACCAAAATCAACAGGGTGACTCCAACCATTCAGACAAAGACAAAAAGGAAAAAAAAAATCTCTTTCAAGCTCATTTCCAGTGACCCACATTCCTTATGTCACGTAACGGTGCATTTCGTCGAGGCACTCCCCACTGGAGAATTACCTGCTGAAGCTGCAGATCTTCCGCACCGCAATCCTTTTCGTAATTAGATTTCGGAAGGTAGGTGCTAAATTTGAGCTGGAAGGCCATCGGGCCGCATGGCGCGTAAATAAAAGCCGGTGGAAGGAGGCGCTGGCTTTAAGACCGCGAGGCGCGGCGCGCCGTCCCCCCTCCCTCATGGCAGGATGCGGCCTCTTGCGGCTCGCAGGAGAGATCAGCAGAGGTGAAATTGCGCAGCGGCCTGAACATGTCCGAGGCGGCGCTGCCACCACCACCAACAACAGCAAGCTTTCACTCTCCTGAATTATTTACTGCACTGGTCCCTTCTGTTGTTCTGTGTTGTTGGCGTGGGGAGAAAAGAGGCAAGGGTATCTTTTTTTCATTACCCGATGCCTCTCTCTCCCTGCTTGCCGACTCAAATGAATGCTGCCCCTATTGTCTGGTTCACTTTCTCCTGGCCCAACGGCACACCGGGCCCCGGTGCCCTTAGTGAAAAGCACAGCTACATTCGCTCGAAGAAGGAGCCTGACCTTTTCAGTTTCTTTATTCAGATCCAATTGTGGATATCTGGCCTCTTATTTTAGTAAAGGAAAGTCAAAATAATGAGGAGGATTGTCAGATGACTGAGCTGAACTGTGTTTATTCAAACTTCATTGAGGCTTGAAGATGCAGCCAAGCGAGGGTCGCTTACGGTTCTTTAGAAATTGTTGTGACTGTGAAACAGACAAATATCGATACAGACGACTGTCAATACAGTCAGCTAACAGGTGCAGCTGCTTCCGGAAGCTTTTTGTACGAGACTTTGAAGTTTCAAAGGCATTTATTATATTGATTTGTCTCTGTTATTTGAATGTATTTCATTCTACCAGATAAACACAAATCATATATATTAATAATGAATATTAATTATTTCAGATTGAAAATAGTTACTTATCATCGCTGACACACCCTAGGCATTTAACCCATATGTGACAGGGCAGCGGGCAGTTTATTCAGCAGCCAGGAAGCAGTGCTTGGGGGTGGTACCTTGCTGGTCTGGATTGAAACCTGCAACCTTTCAATCACAAGGGCAGCACCCTAACCATTAGGCCACCACTGCCCAAACCAACACAAAAATTGGTTGATACATAGCAGATCACATAAATATGTGCTCATACCTGAGAAAACACACACACACACACACACAAAAAGAGACAAAAAAATATTGAGCTAAAGCTGGAAAATAATTATGCTATTCTTTTCATGGAAAACACAAAAAATGTCTTCTGCCAGAAATCAAATACAAAGACATGAGACACAAAAACCAGGAAACCATCCCTCCTGTGAGGAGGACACACAACAGGCCAGGTTCCAACATCCATTCCTCTAACTTTCCCTCTGAACCAAGGCCGAAACATTGTCTATGCCAGCCAAGCGCCGTGCTATAAATTCATCGTTCCTGCATTTACAAAGTGCTGCGATTTCAGCATTGATTACGGGTACCAGCGTCATATAGACCAGCGCAAGGTGTTTACACCACGGCCCATTTGCTGAAAGTGAAGGAAAACGGAGGAAAGCGAAACGACAAAGATCACTGCGTGACACAAATTATCCGAGTGGCAAGAGAGGAAGGTGTGTTCATTGGCGGAATGAGCACAGGATGGGACAAACAATGGAGATAGACGCGACTCTTCCCTGGCAATTAAATGTCCTGGGATCTGCCATGCTGCCACAGAGACCCCTACAGCTACACAGACACCCCAGCATCCCACCCAGCCTCCAGCTCAACTCAACTGGAAACCCCAGACGGTCCATCACATTCAACCAGCCCATAATAAATTGCGAAGGCCCTCGAATTCAACGTTTCCCAATCCGGTCCTCGTCGATCCACAGGCAGCCGGCATTTTTGCTCCGGGAGCTGGGAGGCAGCAAACATGTGGACTGTCTGGCAGGAAGTCCAGACGGAGCTAAAATATGGACCGACTGTAGCTCCCCGAGGACTGGATTGGGAAACACTTGCTGTGGTCGGCACCCAGGTTGATTTTCCGCAGGCTTAGTCAGGAGGCACGCCCCGCTGTTGTACCGACTTACACCCCCCGCTGCTCAAACGCCATACCAGCAGACGGACATCACAACGACACGGGGGCCCCTTGAGCTAATTTGCTCCATTTAAAATTTTTCTATTACTCTCCAGCATGCATTTGAGGGAAGCAAAATACAATCCATCATACAAGCTCTATTTAATTAGCAGACCATGTTGTGACTTTTGATGCATAACGTCGTTTAATATGGAAAACAGGTTGGTGGGCTCTACAGATTGCTGGGTTGCTCACATGTGAAGACTTCAGAAGGAGACACTGACGGCTCACTCATATACTTCGCATGGCCCTAGAGAAGCAGCAGTAGGGATCACCTCTTCCATCTCACCTCACCTTTGACTTGCATGATCCCCTCTTTTACCATATGCTCAGTAACTTTCCCAAAATAGAGTTTAAACATCCAAAGAACAAAAACTACATCCCTGCTGATCCACACCCTTATCACCGGTTAATATTTTTAGTCACAGGAAAGAAGATGTTAAGTGATGCTCCTCAGAGAGGGACTGTCCAGCATATGCTGTGGGTTAGAGTCCACAAAGCATCAGACAGGCAGGTAGGAGACGGCTCCTGCCTGATTTTTCGCACACACTCCTTATACAGGTGACAAACCAAATGCAAAGAGAATCCAACATCCAATTCATTTGCATTATTATGATTGATTCTTTGTTAAGCCAACCTTGTTGGGAAAGGCACTATATAGAAATAAATTGAACTAAAATTGAATTGTAAATTTTACAGAATAGAGCTAGGCGATAAATCGATTTTATCGACTAATTTGAATTTGAAAATCGTGAAAAGTGAAAAAGTGAAAATCGTGATTTACTTTAAACTAGCTAATTAACATGGAGCCTGTGAAGTTTCCAAAATACAGTGGAAACCGCTTATAGTGATCTCATCTGTTTAGGTGAAATTGATCAGTATGAGCGGAAGATAATGATAACTGTTTTTCTTTATGTCTCAGGCAGATTACCATCTAAATGTCATTTGAATATTTATTACATGAATATTTAGAAATAAAATGGACAGTGTCACCATTTACTGAATTTTATTGACTATTGCAAAATACAGTACAGCTATTTCAAACACTTTTCAAATTATAGTATTGTACAAATGAAATTACTGAACTGTGTATAATTCAAATATGCTATAATACAGTACTGTACATGAAATACAGCTTATTGTAATTTCAGTACTGCATCTCATTGGCTCATTTCTGGCAGATCTGATGATTTCCCATCATGTTTTCTGTGCACACAGCATTAGTCTCGGGTAGCTAGCCAGAAGCAGACATGCTACCACAAGGCAAAGTATGGCTATAAAAAGTAAAGTGAAGTAAACTAAAGTAAAAAAAAGAACAACCGAATTACCCGTTTTAATTTTCTCCATATGTTGTCATGCATAAAAAACCCAAAATGAACACTGTAAGTGGACTACTTGATTACTATTATGGAATTATTTAAACAGCATTTAAATAGGAATGATGAGGACTGTCCCCAGATCCATAGATCCATAAAAGTGGTTGTTCACTATAACCGTGATCACGATACGCGGTGCCCATTGTTTTATTTATATGAAATATATATTTTTTTATTTCAGGGGCTCCATAAATGACAGCGTGCCGGACCCTGCAATGTCATGCCTCGCTGCCCCCTCGAACCCCAGCACACATCAGCAAGCCGGCAGCATGCATGTCAACAAGTGAGAAGCTCATCTGGAAAACTGTCTCCTCTGTCGTTCGGAAGTGGTTTGGTCATGCAAAGTCCATCACAGAACTAACCACTGTGACACTGTCCACTGCAAAGATTATCTGAAATATATGGCTACTAAAGGTAGCAGCACAACAAACTTATTTCAGCATCTTCAACAGGGGCACACAGTCGAGGGGCAGGAACGTGTAGCTCTGTGAGATGCACAAGGTAGCGGCAGCCGCCAAACACCTGCTAATAAACAGGTAACCTGTGTCCTTTTTATCGTAATCGGAATCGTAAATTGGGTGTAGGTCGTAAAAAATCAGAGATTTTATTTTTAGGCCATATCGCCCAGCCCTCCATAGAGCCAAAACCCAAAATCTCTGTTTGAGATCAATATTCTAGGAAATGTCATAATTCCACACACACTTAGCAGTCCTTTGCCACCATTCTTCATGCACAGATCATGTATCATGAAGAACGATGTAACATGATATCCATGCAACGCATATCCATGTCACATGACGCTAAACTGAAGAAGCTTTAAAAAGGTGCATTCTTGCATCAGTTCTGGTCTAGTGCCAACTTGATAGCCATGGGTAGTGTAACACTTTATGGTCAACAACAGTGTGTGAATACAAAATTGTATACAACCACAAAAAATCTAGTAAACATATTCTATGAACTACAAACTGGATTAAATTTTTATTATTAATAATAATTATTATGATTATTATTGTTATTATTATTATTATCATCGTTGTTGTTGTTGTTATATTTGCAAATATATTTTATGCTTTTCTCTGCATTTGCCTGACAATGTTTAAGGTAGATGTTTGAAAGCATCAAAATGTGTGGAGGCAAAACATTTTATACTCCAAAAATGTATTTATGCACTATAAAAGGTGTATACATAAATTCACATAAACGGTTCGATAAAATACAAAATAATATTAGACTTCACAATGGTGGAAATTACTTGAAATTGCTGCCACATAAAGGATACAATTATCTTCCTAAGTCAATTACTGCAAAAAATCTTTCAGCTGATATTTTCAAAGGGAGATAAACCTGTCCAGGACTAGACATTAAATACTAGATTGGACTAGATTTTCAGCAATACTTACAATAATATGCACTCTTATCATAGTTATATTTTTATTAACTTATTTTTTATATTTTTATATTTATTTTATATTTTTGTATTTTATTCTATTTATTGTTATTGTTTGTCTATTTAATTTCCTTGTTTCTTGTTATACTTTTGTTATTTGTTGAATTGTTTGTTATTGTAATGACAAAAAAAATTTTCCCCCGGGATTAATAAAGTATTAATAAAGGATTCAAATTCTCACCTGTGCAGAAAGAAAAACCAGAAGATACAGAAGCCTTGCACCAAGGTGAAATTTTGACAGAAAACAAATTAATAAAACATATTAGTGTTATGTAAGCCAAGCGCTCCAAGTATAACTCCATAAAGCAACTGATAAACAATCGACGTTTATCCTCACTCGGATGTTCACACTCAGATTGACTAGGAGAGTTCAGGGATAGAGGTCAGGGACATACTTCCTTGTCGATTCGGGGAACCGATAAGGCAATGAAAGTATCTTGGATTAAATGGTGGCGGCTTTGTGTATGACATTTTAACAGGCTAGGCTGTCGGATGGGGAGTGGATGGACTGAGGTTTGTGCAAAGTTTAGCTGTAAAAACAACATAGAAATAAAACACTGCGCAAAATGCTCTCCCATCCACACACTGCACAATTAACGACGGTATTATTAACGGAGATGCCTCATTGCAGTGTGTTTTTATATTTCTAGTCTTACATTGATGCTAAATGTGCAGTGAGCCGTTTCAGTGCTAATTATACTGTCCATTACCACAATAAAAATGAACTGTTACAGCAACAGCTATGCAATTAATTTGTTAAACCACCTGTTTTAAGGTATTATTTTAAATTCTCCTGATACTGTTTTATTCTTTTTAATTCTTAAAACAAATGGTCTGTGTTACATTTTCTGGAAATGAAAAGGCAACCTCTTTATTAGCTACCTTGAAAAGATTTTTTTTTCCCCATTTTGAAATTGCATCACCATGGGAACGTCGGAGAAAGTGGCTGCTTGCTACAAGTAAAGAAGCAGGGGCAAACCATAGCTTCACTCCAGCACGGTTTCTTCTTGCTCTAACATGCCCAGTACAGGCGTTCCTGGAGAGAATGTCCCCACAGTCTCTACCACTGACTATTAGAAACCAGGAAAAAAAAACACACAGAATTAAATTTGTTCGACTCCCGCCTAACACTGGCAATCTCTCTGTGAAATCGAGATTGCCGGTGCAGGACCTCAATTCTTTGTTAGAAGGCAAACAGAAACAGGTGATGAAAAGTAACCTCAAAATAAAGCAATCCTCTATTTGTTCTTAACATCGTCAACAAACTGATGTTTTCTTGTGATGTTTTCATGTCGGAAATGTTAGCATTTTTCTTTCATAACACATCAACCTATACATACCATCATGTCGTCGCTGATTGTAAGTATTCTAGGATTTCAACTTTCAGTTAAAAAAGAAACAGCACAAAGACCACTGGGCACAAAACCATGCAATTCCCAGAAGAAAAAAAAAATGAAATTCACTTACAGAATGATTTTCCATAATGCTTTCACATGCTTTTCAATTGCTGAAATTCATGCAAAACTGAGTATAAGTAAAGTATTGACTATATAGACAGACCAAGTGTGTGTGTGTGTGTGTGTACACATACATTTCACTTTAAACAAGCTGTATATAGTTGTTCTTGTATTTGGTGTCATAAATACCTTCACTTAAGTATTCGATTAGCACTTCTTGTCAGTGCTGGAGATGCTGGCTCCCTTAATAGTGACAATCCTATAGGTCTTGGAAAAACATTTCAATTAGAGGCTAATATGAAAGATGAGTTTACTTTCTTTCAAAATAATAGCTTCAGTCAGACCTTTGCGGAGCACTCTGAGGCCTGAAAAAGGCTGGAATTGTCTTCCACTGATCTAGCTACTGTCATTAGTTACAGAGCAGAGGTGTAAATTTCAGGTCCAGAAAGTAAAAATCCAGACCAAGATTTTGTTTCAGCCAACCAGTTGAGTATAAAGAGTCACAGTCACAGAATACTTGGTCTTGGTCTGGATTTTTACTTTCTGTGCCTGAACATTACACCTCTGATGCCGAGTGTATTTATTTATGGACAAGTCACAAAGGTTCCTTTTTGATCATTATTTGGCACTTATTAGCCATAATAATGAATGTTCAGATTTGAACTACAATTGACACCAGGAGAGATGAGTTGCTGTTTGCTGTGAAGAAATGTGATTAAAATCTGATTCCACATGAACAGCCCCGGAACGATGTTTTAATAACTAGGGTGGTTGAAATAACAGGGCGATTGCATTGTGAAGCCCGCATACCTTGTTATTACAGGAATTTGACGGAACGTGAAGACACAGGCAGTTTGATCCTTAAGCAGCCTTGCATTTTAATGTTTACTTTGCACTCCCACACAACATGAAGTACCCAACCTCAGACGGTACATTACCGTTATTCAAATAGCTTGTGGCAACATTAACCTGAGAACGGCACCTTGTCTGTTGTCTCCAACAGAGACACGTTTCCGGATGATTTAGAGCATTTAACAGATCAAACGATAATCTGGTGAGAAGAACTGCATCTTCCTTTCAGATGCATTTTAGCTGTATGTTTTCATCATACCTTTAAATTTGAAATTTATGGCTAACTAGCGCAAAACATATTAAAGGCTAACGGCAAACTCTGCCATGTCTCGTATGTGTTTTTGCATACATTTACGGTACCTGCACATGTTAAATGAACAGAGAAGCATTGGTCAACAGGTCTTCACATGTAAGTGAGCCTGAGACACTCTAGCCCATATAAAACATGGTTATCTATAAACAACCCTGTACAGAATAAACAGTATGGGAGATGGACGTTTGTATGTCCAGTGTTTCACTGAACATAGAAGCTAACGTGGCAACAATCAGGAATTCTCAACGTCATAATTTTCACAAGGTTGTCTGCAAATTTCTGCCTGAGTGAACCCTTCCTTCTCTAGATGCTTGGCCTTGTTAAAGACAAACTAACACAGCAGAACAAATGTACATTTACCTCACATCCCATCCTTGTCTCATGAAAAATAATATGTACGAATTATTTTTCTGTACGAAAAGCAAGGAACGTCATGGGAAGAATTAATTTCAGCTGGAGGCTTGCTGTTTTTTTGGTGTCAGCAACTATGAGGGAAATGTAGGTCACGATAATATGCAATTTGAATAAAGACAGGTCAACGTCTTTATTAAAAAAACATAAAACTTCCCCCGATGCTAATCCAGCGGGTTTTCTGCTAGTAGCTAAAATAAATAAAAAATCCCCCTCCCCACCTCCAAAAAGGAGGTAGTGCACGCTGGCCCTGTTACTCGATAACGAGATGCTCTGCGTGTGCTTCGGTTTTGCTACCCTTTTGGGGTCATCAGCCAGTTTTCTCCCCCTTCTCCCTCTACCCCAAGGTCCCGGGAGAACAAAGTGGCAAGCACTGGAGGCAGGTGCAGGCTGGAGTCCCCTTGGCGACCGGGTGCCCAGCAGAGACCCTGCCACATTAAAGGGGCGTTGCAGATCGCGGACCCCTCGGTACCTCGGTCCCCGCTGAAGCCCCAGCTTTGGGACTGAAGGGGTGATGTCACTTCGATTATTTAGGCGAATCGTCAAACGCTCGTATAGCTGCACATGGCTTCGCCCCTCCACTGCAAACCCCCCCCCCCCCCACCGCCACCCATTTCTTGCTGTGCTGAGCAGGAAGACAATAGCCCTTGCCAAAATGGAAGCTCCGTCTATGACGGCTGATACAGTCCCTTTGAAAGCCCCTCACGAAAAGGGCCATTGTTTTACTCACTCGACGGCGCTGCTTCACCCAGTCCCCCCGTGTCGGGCGCCCTGCAGGTGGCCGCCTCGTTTGAACGCCGTATTGTTCAGCCCGGATTGGATATATATAATTGTGGGCGCTTGGCGCGGCCTGGGGAAGCATTCAAGACAGCATTAACGCGAGGCCCGCGGGAGGACAGAATGCAAAGCTTTCGGGCTGCGGAGGTAGGTCCCTGGGCGTACCTAAGCTCCTGGGGCCTGGTTAGCAGGCAGCCGGCCTGTGGCTAATCGCACGCCCAGCAGGGGAGGAAGTGAGCGTCTGAGCATGTGACACTCCCAGCAAGGAACCCAAACACGCTGCGGGGAGGGGGGATAAAGCGTGCTGGCCATGGCGCTGGAAGACGG
Organism: Petrocephalus sullivani; assembly: GCA_026780845.1. Lineage (NCBI taxonomy): Eukaryota > Metazoa > Chordata > Actinopteri > Osteoglossiformes > Mormyridae > Petrocephalus > Petrocephalus sullivani. The sequence continues at coordinate 12,777,989 of JAODKM010000016.1, read as the reverse complement.
GAACAGATAAATAAATAAATAGAATGAAATAGCTGCACACACAACTTTTCGCAGCAGCCCATTTAAAGTGCTCACAGACTCATTTAAGGTCACTAACAGGCGAGACACAGTGCTCCGACGCTACAGCTCCGCTTTAGGCCACGTTTCGGGTCGCGTTTCCAGCTTCTTTGAAAACCGCATGTTCTCGGCCCAGAAGGTTCGGCGACCGGCGCCGGTACCCGTCCACATGAAGCTGTGCCAGGCTACTCCATGACAGATGGTTAGAATCGAAGTGGGAAAAAAATAAAAATGGCCGCCGGCTCATTTGCATAGCCAGGTACAGAGCCGTGCATTCTCGATTTCATCATTTGTTACTGCTGCAGTCAAAAGAAGACTGATCTTGTCTGCTTTTGTATTTTCTCATCCCTATGGGCTTGACTCTCCCCCAGAGTTATAAGAAATTCTCGTATTAATGGCTTTGTCCTAATCTCAGTGGGTAAATGTAATCAAGTTAATAGGAATGCTTTCATATTCAATGTTAGCTTTGGATTTAAGGATGGATAGCATCTATTTCTTCCCAAGTTTCAGTGCATCAGCCTCAGACTAACTGCTTAGCTTTGTACATGCAAGTGTGTGCGCTAGTGCTTCTATAATCCCCATTAAAGAGAGAGCGAAACAGAGACTCTCCTTATAACCCTCTTAGGGTAAACTGGGTGCGACCTACACAGTTTTCTGTGATTTTATTCCCTTGACTGCAGGAACTGTAGCATTAAGAATATGAAAAAATGCAGAAACATCAACAAGTACTTTTGAAAGGCATAGAAATGATCTGCATAGATCTTTTTAAATGAGAAAACTCAAAAGAAAAAAAAGGGATTGAAATATATATGGTCCTAACCAGCACACAAATTAATAAATTATTATGTGATCTAATCCAAAGTAACTGTGCATCATTATCTACAGAGAAGTCATTAAAAGACATTAAGTACAATAAAGAGGGCGATTTCTGTCAATAAAAATTTGGAGGCTCAATCTAGAACCATCTAAAAGCATCTATAGTCATTTAAAGTTTAAGGGGGTCACAGAGTCATTTGAAGACACATCTGAACTGAATAAATAAAAAATGAGTAAAATCCAGGCAGGCACGGCAGTCTGATAAGGACCAGCTGCTTTCTGCCCTGTCATGGCATGCACTTTGCTACCCACACCTTTCATCTGGAAGCACCTACGGCTACTCCTGGGTGGCAGGAGGATGCCAGGAACAGGAAGAGAACATATACAGTGAAAAGCATCTATGAGAAAAATGCCGACGTTCCAACAAGAAGTTTGGCGAACGTCCCTCTGCTCGCATTTCCGCAAAACGTGAGAAAAGGTCACGGGTCACATTTGGGTAAATAACGCTCTATAGGATAAACATCACTTTGGGGAAATTATGTTGGGAAGTCACTAATATAAAAATAAATAAAACTGGATTTAAACAAAATTCCTAAGAAGCAAAATAATGAAGAACAGAAATAAAACAGTATTGCATGGTAGTTTTTGTCTCCATTTCTATATGATGAATTGGCATACTGAAAAGTTTCAAAGTCTAGTGCTGAGTGTCAAATTCTGTGAGCAATTACTTTAAAAAGTGCTAACATGCATCATAAAGATACATTTTAACAATATATCATAAAAGCAAAGTGTTTATTTTATGAAAACAAACCCAGAAATTTCAGCTACTATAATTTAGGTTATAGCAAAAAAAGCTGAATTTTTTTGGTATTCATATTCATACACATATCTGTCATTACGTGTATTTAGAATATGGTTCTAGTCACCAATGAATCCTGTCAAATAAGGCTGGTACAAGCAGACCCTTGAGATTTTTTTTTGGTTAGTCTCTAGCAGAGTAAATAAATCGCTGTGGCACCATGTAAATACCGCAGTTAGATATTCTCCCCAATGTAGATGTTTACATAGGTTAGTAATGACAGACTAATCTATTTCACAAAAATAATCTGAAAGTACATGAACACAGACGAGCTGCAGAACAGTAATTTTCTGAGAGGGTTGGTCTTACAGCTTTGGCTGTTTCAGGCTAGCTTGTATGTAAAGACGCCGTAATGAAGAACAGACGGGGAGAGCTGGATGGGACCCATCAGGGTTAGAACAAAGAGCAGAACTAGCTCAACGATTTATTGAAGCACAGTGAAATAAATCAACTTTCCAAGGAGTACGTTTTAGAGCGGTCAATTCTGACACTCAGCTATGTGGGTTTTCCTTGAGAGCTGCAATGATTTCAAAAGTTTCCATTTTTTCTTTTTTTGTGGCCATAGGCGCCTGTGGTCCGAAAAAAAAAATTAAAAAGCCAACTGGTTCTGCTATCAAATCATCTGCCAAGTAAAAACATCTTGAGCTGAAACTCATGTGTCATTTAGGAGTTGATACCGCCGCGGGCTGCAATCCTCGACCTGCTGTACGCCGTGATTGCGCGGTTGGTAATTGAACGTTACGGTGCAATCACACTTGTTACACGTGTGTTACATTATAATGCAGTCAGTGCTGCAGGAAAGGTCCAGAAGATCTCACCACGAATGGGGCATAATCAAGGCAAATTGGCAACAATCTGTTTCAAAGGGAATTAAATATAATCTTGTCTAATTATAAAGCTCCTTTTGAAATAAAATACTGTGGGGAAAGCAGCTGAAGCCATGTGCGGAATTATCAGATTTCGCTCCCCTCCATTCGCACACCTGCGCTGGCTTTTTTTGCTTAACATGCGACTCTCTCGGGTCAAGCAGATTAACAAGGAAAAAAAAAAGAACTTTTGTGGACGTACAAGTGTAGTCTTGTGGAAGTCCAACTGTAGCCTTATCGCCGTCCAAATGTATTCTTGCAGAGCGCCAAGTCTATTCTAGTGAACTGTAATCTTGCGGCTGCAGTTTTATTATCTGACTTTCCACCAGTATAAGTAACAGTTCTAAGTCATTCTTCCTTCATCTATACTATTCAAAGCCCCTTTCCACCCCAGCCTGTCTCTTCTTCTCCTAGCTCTAATCAAAGAATCGATCACAAAGTACAGCAGATAATAGTTCCACACTAGACATGAAAAGTAAAACGGCTTCAGACGATTTACGCACACCACAGCAGTGTTGTTTATGAACTGTGCATCACCGGCAAATCTTTTCCTAGTGCGAATTGGCTAATAGGTGTCCAACAAGGGCATCTGTTAGAACAAAAGGGGACACAACCAGGGAACTACTGGACCAAGAGTAGCGTGGCCAAGCTCTGCGCTGTTGGGTAAATCTCCAATAAGCCGAGGATGAAACATTCCCCAAGTATGGCCTGGCAATTTTCCGCTGTTACTTTATTATCTTCCAGATGCCCTCGGCTTTACCTACAGGAAGCCATGTTGTTTACTACCTGAAATAACACAATATGAACAAATACTGCTCTGTTCTGGTTCTCCTATTGGGGTAACAGCTCATTTTAACACTCCAGCGTCACCTTGCACACATTTTGGCTGTAGATTGGCTGAAGGTAATTATACTTTGTAGAGCAAACAAAGGAAGGATACCACCTCAGGATATTTCAACACTTCTTCAGTCTATGACCATGTTAATTATTTTTATAACCTCTATATTTAATGTGCCTCATTTGGGACAAGCATATTTCACTGGCTGCTGTAGACAGACACCAAATTAACCCATAACACTCTTTGTGAAAACAGACTAATTTTATAAGAAACATATTTGTATAAATTTGTATGTGCTATCCTGCATGGAATGCTTTAAAAAATACTTGGCTTTTATGTCGAGAATTTTATTATACAAAATGTTAATTGATAACCGTCACAGAAATTAAGGAAGGCATACCACACTCCTGAAATGTATAGTCATTTTCGGCCTTTGATATTACAAAAACGAAGAAGAAAAAAAACACGACAAAACTATAACACCAATCAACAAGAGCCGTAGCAAAAACAAAAGTGTCTTTGTTTGAAAGACTTCCCAGACTGTGAAGCACACAGTGGCACCATACAGCACTTGTTATGTTTTCCGAGGTATAAAAAAAAAAACAAGGATTGTTCCCATTCAGTAGAGTTCAATGATGGCTGTGTTCAGGGAACATCTGACCAGACCAGGAGACCAATTTATTATCACAGAACTTCGGCGGGGGGAGGAGTATAGGTGGTCACACAAGGTTACATTCCATTTCACTCCAGGAACCCACAGTTACCCTCAGTATTTATTGACACAGCTTTCCAGCAGTAAGACTTGTCGGACAAGAAACATACCCTGGATAGCATAATGAGGTAAAAGCTCTGCGACTGGGCAGGCTGACCTATGGATCTCGCACTCCATGGCAATTACCTTCATTTTACCGCAACCAATATTATCTACACGCTGGCAATGAACCGATACTGTAAGCACCTGTAGTGCTTATCATTGACTTCTTACTCATAGCTGAGAAAGATATGGCAGGTACAGGCTTTTATCTATTACTACGAGCACCTTGATAATTAAAACATAATTACTGGAGTACAGGTTGCATTTTCATGGAAAGAGCTGATGATAAGGTAAGCATGCATGTTCCATCACAGATAAGCCATTAATATGTTCAGAATTTATAATATCATGTTATGCACACAAAAATTTGACATTTACTATTTTATAGTAAAATAATATTATGATACATACGTGCTGTTAAGTAGTGCACAGCATATTTATACAATAGGAACTACTTGCAGTATTACCTGTTATCAGAGAATCACAAAAAGCTGTGAGATTGCAGGATACATTCTAACAGACTGACAAACTATCCTCTACAGCGCCAGAAATGTTTTTAGCATCACCAAGGAACTATAGGTGGTACGGCCATCTTGCATATCCATAACCTAATCCAATATTTCACAACATTGACGTACCAGTGAGTGACTGGCGTGTCAGTGACTGGTGTGTGAGTGACTGGTATGTGAGTGACTGGTGTGTCAGTGACTGGCATGTCAGTTACTGGTGTGTCAGTGACTGGCATGTGAGTGACTGGTGTGTCAGTGACTGGCGTGTCAGTTACTGGTGTGTCAGTGACTGGCGTGTGAGTGACTGGTGTGCCAGTGACTGGCGTGTCAGTGACTGGTGTGTCAGTGACTAGCGTGTGAGTGACTGGTGTGTCAGTGACTGGCGTGTGAGTGACTGGCGTGTCAGTTATTGGTGTGTCAGTGACTGGCCTGTGAGTGACTGGTGTGTCAGTTACTGGTGTGTCAGTGACTGGCGTGTGAGTGACTGGCATGTGAGTGACTGGTGTGTCAGTGACTGGCATGTGAGTGACTGGTGTGTCAGTGACTGGCGTGTGACTGACTGGTGTGTCAGTGACTGGTGTGTCAGTGACTGGCGTGTGACTGACTGGTGTGTCAGTGACTGGCGTGTGAGTGACTGGCGTGTGAGTGACTGGTGTGTCAGTGACTGGCATGTGAGTGACTGGTGTGTGAGTGACTGGTGTGTGAGTGACTGGCGTGTCAGTGACTGGCATGTCAGTTACTGGTGTGTGAGTGACTAGCATGTGAGTGACTGGTGTGTGAGTGACTGGCATGTGAGTGACTGGTATGTGAATGACTGGCGTGTGAGTGACTGGCATGTGAGTGACTGGTGTGTGAGTGACTGGCATGTGAGTGACTGGTGTGTGAGTGACTGGCGTGTCAGTGACTGGCGTGTGAGTGACTGGTGTGTCAGTGACTGGTGTGTCAGTGACTGGCATGTGAGTGACTGGTGTGTGAGTGACTGGCATGTGAGTGACTGGTGTGTGAGTGACTGGTGTGTCAGTGACTGGTGTGTCAGTGACTGGCATGTGAGTGACTGGCATGTGAGTGACTGGTGTGTGAGTGACTGGCATGTCAGTGACTGGCATGTCAGTGACTGGTGTGTCAGTGACTGGCATGTCAGTTACTGGTGTGTCAGTGATTGGCATGTGAGTGACTGGTGTGTGAGTGACTGGTGTGTGAGTGACTGGCGTGTGAGTGACTGGTGTGTGAGTGACTGGCATGAGAGTGACTGGCATGAGAGTGACTGGTGTGTGAGTGACTAGTGTGTGAGTGACTGTCGTGTGAGTGACTGGCATGTGAGTGACTGGTGTGTGAGTGACTGGCATGTGAGTGACCGGTGTGTCAGTGACTGGCATGTCAGTGATTGGCAGGTGAGTGACTGGTGTGTGAGTGACTGGCGTGTGAGTGACTGGCGTGTTAGTGACTGGCATATGAGTGACTGGCATGTCAGTGACTAGTGTGTGAGTGTGTGCCACCATGGGCTGGAGCCCCATCCTGGGCTGCTCCCTGCCTTGTGGCTGTAGCCTCCGGGGTAGGCCCCGGACCCACCGCGACCCATAACAGGTTGAGTGATTATGGAAAATGGATAGATGGATGGACGATGAGAATGATCAGATGATCATGACGATCAGAAATGGTTTATTCAGCTTGACATGTTTAAAATTAGCAACCCAAAGTTGTTTAGAAGACCTGCCCCTCTTGGACACTATATGACAGATATAAATTGTGCAGATGCAAGGCTTGTCCCCTGAGATGGGAGTTTCACAATTCCACTGATACTTATCACCTATGTGTTGAAATAAAGGACTCTTTGCTCAAAGCTCTAAAACCATTAACACCTCAGATCCTGAAGTGCCAAGCATAGCATTCTCACCTTCTTATGTAGTGCTCAAAAATTCAGCCCTTCAAATTCTAGCCTTTAAAATTTGTTGATCTATATTATAATTTTTATAATAATTTTATTATAATTATAATAATAAATAAATCACATTCACGGCTAAAATTATAAGAGACCCTAAAAGTGTTCGGCTTGAGAGACACGATATAGAAAATGACATCTTATAAAAAAATTTAAAATAAAATGAAATGATATTTTACAGCTAAATAAATGAAACTAGGTGGCATTCCAAATCTTTGTCTCAGGAAAACGAGTTAAAAGTGGCAGAATCTGCCAAGGTTCAGAAGGTACAACTTATAAGAAGCACACAACCAAGATAATGCTTCTACCAGTTACTCTACATAAAAAATGTGAATTAACGCTTGGAACTGACAGTGGTTCCTAGTTTAGGTCTATTAGTTCCTGCTTCATTGATATCTAAAGTACATCCATGCTTCTTCGAAAAACTTAAGTAGCCCAGGGTCATGGATGGGTGGGGAGAGTCTATTGTAGGTCACCAGTCTATCACAGGGTACACACAATCACAATATCTTAGAGCAGTGTTTCACCATCTCGTCCTTGGGGACCCGTAGACAGTCCATGTTTATGTGGCCTGTATGGCAAGGAGATGGGAGGGAGCCAAAGCATGGACCGTCTGTAGGTCCCCGGGGACCGGGTTGGGAAACACTCTTTGAGAGACATCAAAAATCAAAACACCTAACTGCATGTCCTTGGCACAACAGCGGAGGAACATTCAAACTCCAACGCACAACGAGGAGAAAGAAGATTTAAACCTCCAACCCTGGAGGTTAGAGGCAACCCTGTTACCCAGTGAGCCAAAATCCCTTCACATAAATATCATTTTGATTTACTTCTCAAGCGTTTGCTGCAACCTCACGAAAGACACACCAACAAAAGCAGGCTAGAGGAAGCGAAGTCACCCCATGTCTGAGAAGCTGTAAATAAAAGCATTATGGCCTGATTTCTAAGGCAGATTAGGATCGCGTGAACAAGCAACACAAAGCTCCTATCAAGGTAAGCTGCTATTGGCAGACTAAGGTGACAGAGTGCCTCGATTCTGTCAAGATATACTTCCAGAGTATTCACTCAGTGAATTTTTACACTTAGCATGTGTTTATTCCTGCTACCTTGGAAAAAGACAAAAATTCTAGGTCAGGAAGATCGTGAAGGCCGGAGCACTCCCTAAAGGGCCTGAGCCCAGACGGCGACCTCACAAAAGCTAGCGATAGTTCCAAATCACCTTTCTAAAATTATTCTTAAAATGACTTTGCTGTGTCAGCTTTGTATAAAGGATGGGCTCACAGAACCTATCAGTATTAAACACTTCATATACATTTAGATGACCTTTTTTCCAGAACATAAATCATGTTTTGTTGATAATGCAAAATACTGCACGCTATAATGATTACATTACTAAATTCTAATTTAAGAATTACATGATCCTTTGCATGTGACTGAATACATTGGAGTTAGAGCCTATACTGTATAGGAGAAAACACATTAAAACGAGTTTTTATAATATGGAGCTGCAGGTTAGCATCTTATCAGCATTTCTGGAAAGAAATACACAGGAGTGATGCTGCACTGCAAGTCATATTTGTTTCTACACATTTTTTTGTCATTTTGTCATTTCTTGACAAAGAAATGAAAATGATTCAGAGATTCATTGATTGATTGATTCTGTGGCCAGGTGTCTTTTATACAGGTGACTAGTTAAGACAGGTGTCTTTAATGAGGGTGACTAATTGAGTAGGAGCGTCTAACCACTCTGTGGGAGCCAGAACTCTT
>JAODKM010000016.1:12750957-12769315 GCA_026780845.1 Petrocephalus sullivani | reverse complement strand
GACTTTTCATTTCTTTGTCAATGGACAAACTTACAAAATCAGCGAGGGGTCAAATAATTATTTCCTCCACTGTATATCTTGCAACATAATATGAAACTTACAGTCATCAAAAGAAAAATTATGTCCCCCCCTTTTTTCAAACTAAAAATGTTCAATTTGTTTTCAAATGGTAGCACTGTTCTGTACCTTTCAACACTGCCTAATTAAAATCAATCTCCCCCTTATACTGAGTTGTAAATAATAACACTAACAACTGGAGGATGAAGAAATCTATTTTACCGCACAACTTTCCAAGTGTAAAGTATTTCACAACACAGCAATTAACATCATTAGCCCCCCACAATAAAGTTTTATGGGTATTCCTAATTAATGTAAACATATAATATTTGATACTTTGATGTTTGAGAATAATGTAGTCAGTCTCCTGAGCGCCACACTCCCCCACCCGAAATTCACACACAGGTCCTGCCCCTCTGGCCTCTACACGTGGCACAGCAGATTGTCGAAAGTTCTTACTGCCTTTGAGCTTTCAGATGGCGCCAGTGTGATTTGCTACCATCTACCTCGCCCCAAAGTCCAATTTGCATGGGGTATTTCTATTGAGAGCACACCGTGAATCCAGCACATTTTAAATCACTTCCTCCTTTGTCTAAATCTCTGCAGTCACTTGCAAAAAAAAGGCCCCTACAAAGCATAGCGGGGTCTCAGCAAGCCCCAGTCATTACCCTTAGGTTGAGCATTCTGATTGAAAAGATGACCTCTATTTTTCTTGCGGCATTGTTACGTTTATCTGGGACACAGACAATCAACTACACATCATCAAGAGCACTAAGAGAAAGTTATTCACAAATTAGTCTTTCAACAGCACAGTACTTTTAATTTAAACTCTTTGAATTGCACATTTATAGTTTAACAAAGGCCTTGATTGCGGACAATTCGCTGAATGACTCAAGAAATAATTATCTGCCCCAGCAACTACAGAGACAATAGTGGAAGCATTAACATACACATTTATTTTTTTTTCCTGGAGATGGGTGTATTTTTCTTTTAGGATCTAGGAAGTTTAAGTCCTAATGACTGGAGACTGCATCAAACCAGCTGACAGATGTCCAACATGAACATAATATGTAGCGGCTTATGTTTCAATTTTGGGAGCAGGCTGGGATTTCCCGTCTCTAATAAATGGGGCGGCATCCAGAAATGAGTGGGTGGGAAGGGGAGGTACTAACCATTGCAAGTCTACAGAAGTGCTCCGTATAGGTGGGTTTCACACACATCCAATGCTAACTGCATTAACAACTGGTTTACCTGGGCAGCAAATGATATTTCCAGTGGGTGGTGCACGAAGCAGGGTTTCTCAGTTACTTAGGTTGACATAACCTAGATGTCATGACTGTCCAATAGAAAGGACTGTGCTTAAACTCTTATTGAACAATTACGACTTCCAGACTGAAATAGCTGGATTATCTTAGGCTAGGAGTCGTCATTGCCCAATAAGAGTTTGGGTGAGGAGCATTTCTATTGGACAATCATAACTTCTAGCCTAAAATAAGCCAGCTAACTGAGAAATCCTGCTTTGTGGCACACTGCCCTAGTGTTTCATTTGGTAGGTCTTGATTACCCAGGTCTACTGCATTCGGGGACCAGAATGGTCAACCCTTGAGAAAAAAGGGGACAAGAAACCACTCCGGAGCCATAGAATGACCTCATCTTATGAGCTCATCTAAAATATTCTGCTCTATGGACATTACTATAAAATAAAAAAAAAAGTTTTTTTCCCCTTTTTATTAAATGTGGAATAGTGCAGATGTCTGGTATTAAAGTGCGATTAAAAATCTGAAAGAAGAACCTTGGGGCCGTTTCACAAAACACTTGCCAAACAATAATGTAACTTGAAGTGAAAGTGATACACGTAGTGGCAGTAATAATTACATCAGTTCTGCCGCTTGGAGACGGCTGCTTGGTAACATTCGCAATATTCGCCACCTTGTTGCCATTGAGTCTTCCATGTATATTATGTACACTGAATTGGTCGTTTAGTCTTTCACAACTGGCCAATGAAAACAAGCAGATGAAATGTCAACACTTCTTTTGGATGAGAGTCCAGCAGATCAACAGGTGATAATGTGCCAATCACAGCCCACTTGAGTACCTCTGACCAGGGCACAATCCACTAACTAGTTTAAATGGTGATCATGCTCACTCGTTTCTCATGCCTTGCCTGTCTAATAAAAAATGTGACTTTCCTTTCCCAATAAAACACCTACCTACCACATGCCAATAAATGCTAACAATACTGCCTCCTCCATACAGTCACTTAAGTATAATTGAAATAACAAGGAACATCTCGCAAACCTTTTGAGTAAACAGAAAGTCTGTAACTTAAAAAAATATATATATATTTCTCTCAGCCAATTTTCAAGACCCGCTTCAGTTACAGCCGTTATTGAAAATCACCACCACCAGTAAAAATAACAATGTTAAAATACTGCATTATTATTACCACACGTGCTTCTGATCTATATAGCCACATTAACGATACGTTTTCTTTAAGCATAAAGCCATCATGCACTGAGCTAATATTAAAGCTATTTCAACATTTGATTCGTGTTATATTTACCCCTGGCTATTTCACGTGCCCATCACTCATCGTGCGTATAAATCGCCGCCCCCACACCTGACTTTGACTTTCGTCAATCTGCGGAAAAGCGCAATTTGGAACAATCTGCGGTAAATTCGTCAGCAGCCCACACCTGTTCCAGCAGCTGGAATGGCGAGCAGAGCCCAGATTAAAGCCAACCGCCGGGAGAGACCGCTGAGTGACTGTGTCAAGATGCTGCGATTTGCCCTCGATCAAATGCACTAACCTGGTAGCTCTAAACGCTGAACTTTGTGATGCACCAAATAAAACTTTCCTGCAAAAGAATCAATAAATGTGCAGGGTTTATATAAAAAAAGTAAGGCTCGCAGATTTCATATCATCCAGGGAAATTACTTGAAAGGAAGATGTTTTCCTACCTTGATTTCCCTTACTGAGGATTTAGTAACAGTAGACACCATCAGGAGGAATCTGATAACTTAAGCATCAGCATCGGCCATGCTACTTAATGATTAGATATTAGCACAAAAGTACGACAATAAAAATACCACCTGATATCTAATATAAGGACACTATTAAGCACGAGGACTTAGCCCGTATATTCTGATTTCACTGTCAAAGGAAGCAGCTTATATCTTAAAAGCCCTGTACGCACAGAAAGCGCAGCACAATAACAAGTATTAAGTCTCCTTATCCTTCAGATAGTTGTGGAAAAACAGATATATATAAAATAATCCTTCCACCTATTTCCCAACTGCTTATCCTCAACAGGGATGCAGGGGGAACCTAAAAACAGAGTGAGGTACAACACAGGTAGAACGCCAGTCTTTTGCAGGGCACAGACATGCACCCTCCAATACACAATCACGCAGTACAGACTAAACAGAGACGCTAATTACCCTGACTCTGTGTCCCTGGCCTAATCGTAACAGCAGCAAAACCTGGTGAATATACCTTACAGCTGAGATTTAATGGATGGGGCTGATCCGGGTTTACACACAGAATTTTATTAACCTCGATATAAGTTACCACTGCCCACTCATATCAGTAAGGAAAAAGAGACACTTAAATACTAAACAAATAATAACATACAACTGGTGACACCATCCATTAAAATGTTTTCGCAGAAGCGCGGTTCGCTACAAATCACAGCTCCCCTACAACTGAGGTGTAATGAAATGGCATTATGGCTGTGGACAGTGCTACAGGAAGGCTAACCCCAGCCTAGGGAGCTTGTTAGAAGAAAGAGAGGGAGGGAGAGTTCCAGACAATTCCAGACACCTGGCTTTGTAGGGACTACCAGGGGAATACGGAAGGAGGGGCCGAACAGGCCTCGGGAAAACTACAGTAGACTTAGCGCAGGCGCTCACCATGAAATGAGTGTTCTCAGAAGCTTTGGTCAAGCCGGACAGCAACAAACCGGCTCCTAATTTTGCTTCAGATCAGAGATGCGTTTATAGAAAAATTGCACACTCATACCTGTCTTTCCTCCTACAATCTGTTGCTGAGGGAGTCGGGGCCAAAATTGTGAAAACAAGCCCTGACAATAAACCCAGTCTCATAATATTGCAGGTTATCCAGAAAGGCTGGTACTATGAATGTTAAACACCTGCCTCTGAATGTTACTCAGCGTTATACAAGACAATAACCTGTACTCAAACCCCAAACAACATACTACTTAACAAGCCTCTTACTCGTGTGTCTGGTAGCTTGCTCTGTGACGAAAGATAAAACCTTCACTTTTCCTCTTGGGCAAAGCCTGTTAGTGGGACTGTTTCCAGCAAATCTGTCAGATCAGAGAGTGATGGCAATCTCACCTAAACACATGGGCAAGGCGGCTTCTATGGAAGAAAAATATATCATAGCAGAAATTAGATTTCCCTTTCAGGTGAAAGAGAATCATTACGTTCCTATGGCTTTATTTTCATAACAGCAGACTGTGAGAACCTTGCATTTAAGCGTTTCCTCATACAGTTGTTAGCGTTCCGAGGGTTTAGTTTGAAAAATATGGGTTAACTTTCAATCATCTACTCAATCATGACTGAAAACAAATACTGCGACATATCAGGGCAAAAAAGTCATTCTTTCTAGCCAAGGAGAACTTATAGACATAAACCAAAAACTCTAGGGAGGAACAAAAACAGCCTATGACCTACATCAAACGTTTCATTGTTGAAAGAAGGGCAGGAAAAAACGTTACCAGCAGTAAGGAGCTCCAACTGAATGTCTGACTTTTCAAACTTAAGTTATTTTAAATATAATGAAACAAAGACAACATTTTTTTTTCTGCGATTAACAATATCGTAAAACTCCTGTAAACATGGTCTAACTCCAAACAACCAACTGCTCTGACAGTAGTTGTTCCAGGGCACCATTTGGGACATTTGGCTCCATAACTCCTATGCAGCAAGCTCATTTAGTTTTTTTTTTTCCTTCTTCTTCTTTTTTTTTTTTTTTGGATGAGCTGCCCGAGAAACGTTTCTAGCAACAAAGTGATCCCCATAGCCGATCACGTCTGTGCAGCGGGAGGCCTCGTTGGAAAGCCGGCAGTAGCCTCGTGCAAAATGGACAAAAAGGGAGCACCTTTGGAATTGTTGTCAAGAGGGGACAAAAGAGACGCCCCAGGGGGACAGCTGAAAGAGCCACAGAGGGGGAAAGGGAAAGAAATGGGGTCTCAAGCAGAACTGATGTCCAGGACAATACAACTTACAGTAGATGGAACAGAGAGGAAGAGGGAATGATCTGAAACCACCGTCCTTTCTGGCTTGTATCCTTCTGTGTCACACGCTAAGAAAAGGAGCAGAACTGAGAGCGAATACCCCGAGACTGCCAAGCTCTGCTGCCTGTGGAAGGCCAAAGGTGGCAAATATGGAGGGTAACGACGCTGTCCTTGCGAGACATTACTCGCTGCCACCAGCTGGGCAGGAGAACATTTATGACAAGAGAGGCAAATGCGAAAGTATGCCTCACTGACCCCGGGGAGTAGAATACCATTGTCAACACATTTCTGACAGATCATGAGATATTCCCAGCTCCATGCAGAGCTTTGGAATCATGCACAGCAAGGTTCAGTCATATACAGTACTTCACAGGTGTGACAAGTTACAACTGCAAGTATATGCACATGGTGCATGCATAAAACACCTTCAAAATACAGAAATGTCAGACGGCTGGGGGTAATATCTTAGTGATTTAGCCTTGCCACGACTGTGTTACCATGATAGATTCCTAAATATAGTGGGATCTTCAACAGCATGTAGAAAGATGCCTGCCGTGTTTTTGATATGTGATTCTGAGAAAAAAATATAAAAATCAGACGGGATTTCTGCATTCGAGATGACCCAGGGTATGACAGTATATGTTGTTTTAATAACCCCACCATCAACATAAATAAACTATGTTCATAACATATAGCCACAAAGAAATATTTGTAATGAACTGGTTACTTAGCAACTCTGTCTAGTCTGAGTACATCTCTTCGGAAATTCTTTGCATGCATTGAAAATTATTGCATTTATTACACATATAACTCAAACAGAATTGTGTGCACAATGCATTTCCCTCAATAAGTCCTGGTTTATTGAGTGTTCAAAAATATTCTAATACCTTCCTCCATGTCTTAGGAGGGGACAAAATGTCATTGACCCATACCATCAATTATATGGGGAATATAAGCTAGTTTCCACAAAGGTAACGATACTGGGAAATTAAGAGACATAAAACACAGCAAGCTAGCTGGAAGACTGTGGGACAGGAAGGAAAAAACACAGAGACGATAAGCAAATACAGGCAGAGCACTTCAGTAAATAAGCACCTCACATCTAAAATAGCAGAGGCTACTTCTTTATTCAAACAAAAGGCACCAGAAGGACCGGGGAAAAAAACCTCATTCTCCAAACGTGCCAATAAGCACTTTCTGTTCTTTCACGCAATTCAATAAATGTTTATTTTTCTCCAGATGGTAAGATTAAATTACATAAAAGCTGTCAGCAAGCCTAAAACTCGGATACCTCCTCGTCGCGCCACAGACGCCCTTTGGTCAGCCTTTTGTTTCGGGAGCCGCCCAACACCTACATTTCCCCGCCGAACAGTGGGCGTGTTTCATTCATGACCAACCACTGTGGCGTTAGCTTCATATGTCGTATAATGAATGCGTCAGCTTGCTTTGATCAGATTTATGGATCATTTTATTATTGAAGAAGGAACTCTCTTTGAAAGTGTTATTAATACAAAGATAGAACTATGACATAAAAACAGCAAATAAATCTGGAAAGATGACAAAAAAAGAGGGAAAAATATTCATACAGTACCGAAAGCACACAATTTCTCCTTCATGTGCATTATCATGATTACGAACTCTCATTACTCTTCATTATTCTAAATAAGCTACAAATACTCAAATTAGTCTTAACCTTCCAGGTAAAAACACTCCATACAAAGTGTGATCAACCATCTTGGAGAAATGCAAGGCAAAGAACCTGACTTAAAAATGGCCCGACAATTAATATTAGATTTTCTGTTAAATGTTCCAGGAGACAGCTTTTTGTGTTTAGAATTGTATAATTCCAGGATTTACATTAATCTCGATCAGACATTTTCTTCATTTGCAGGTCTATGAAATTTCCATGTGATTTCTTCTAACCGTAATCAGGCTTTAGCCGACCACGTCTTACTGCGCACGCCGCTGTGTCCTTAGAATGGTACAGCATGTACAATCTGTACTGCAGCCATCGACTTCCTACTTTTTCAGTTGCAGCTGTTTGATTGCAAAATGTGCCTCAAAATATACAATCAAAAAAAAGAAAAACACTTGAGGTATACAGCTCATTCTAAAGCAAAAGATCTTTGATGTGTTTACCGTGCAGTTCAGCGTGGTCAGTGTTCTGTATCCCTACATTATCAAAAACTCTACAGACAGACCAACCAGAAAATCAGACATCAAGGACACATGACTGCATTCTTAGATAATAGCACCAAAGTATTCCACGTTATTATGCTTTTAATTTTCAGTGTAAATTGTGAAAGGTCACAGATATTTCTAAAATTTATACATTTCATTTACCAGTGAAGGCCACTAGAAACTGTATATTTAATATTTAATGCACCTCAGTTTGTTTTTATGATTTACTGAGTGAAGTTTACAGTATTAACTGCTTGATTGCGTTTTAACATTTACGGATAACATTTGCTCAGATATTTGCCAATCAGTCTCTGTTTTACTACATTTGCATGGCTACATATGCTACAGAATTTGAGTATTTACATTTTCACCTCATTCAACACAACAACACGTGATGCAACTAAAGTTTTGAGAGACTTATTTTAAGCGGAGAAGCCAAAAAGATTCAAAGCAGAGATGAGGCTTGTTTATAGCCATGGGTCTTCACTGTATTTCCAAGAAGTGCCGTGCAATTACTAACCGTGCAGGGTTAGAAATGGCAAAACAGGGCATTCTTACCGTACCTTAGACAAAAATCTTTATTATGAAAAACCAGGGACTTTTAGGCATTAATAAACATAAAATAGGTAAAGATGTAAAGTGTATCTTGGTAAGAATATATATATATATATATATATAAAACTTGTACACATGTATCAAGTGTTGTTCAGCAGTAAAGACGAGATCTTCGATCATAGTATAGTGCTTGAACACTTAGTCACTAAAAAAAAAAACGAATCACTTTCAACTTATTGAGCTTGTCCTGTACCAAAGCTTATATAAATGAATTCTTCATCATCAATCCTCACCCAACAGGCAAAAAAACCTACTCGGGTTCTGTGTCAAAGCCGATTCTATGGATGTTTTCAAAACATCCACAGCTGACATTTAGCATTTTATCCATAAAATTACCTTGATAAAAATGTTTTCGCTATGCGCTCGCGCATGCGTATACGCAGCATTTGAAATTAAACCAAAAAGGGATGTAACGATGAAAGTAGTATTACGAACAGAAGTGAAAGCTCAAAGCAAAAAGATGGTTCAGATTAGCTACAAAGTCTTTATTAGGTTTTCTTAATGATCGCAATTTCATGTTTTCTTTAAAGACCCAGGGGGTAATCACAAGGTGTATAACCACTCACGTACGACTTTTCTGTAATGGTGCGACAGTTCATTAAGTATAACTTCACCTCGGAATATGCGTGATAGCATCATGTTCGGCACAAAACGGTTAGCCAATCAGTCATCACAGGCAAGCCAAAAGCATACACCCTAGATAATGCATAACATTACTAGCTAGTGCCATCAAGGGCTTTTTTTAATTATGGAGCTTAAGGTATGGTTTCAGGTAGCACCTGATAAGTCTTGTCTTTAAATACCCATTTTCATTATGCTGCTGAAGTCATGCCACTTAATATTTCCACATATCCATTTTTAATAACTACGTATCTAGTGAAGGTCAAAGTAATTTGAGGCTTGCTGCATCCCGGAGGACTGTCTCAGACCGGGCACTTAGAACACAAATTTGCAAGAGAGGTGACACATTACTGGCAATTTAGTAGCATAAAACTGCGTAACGGCGTAGCTCTGCACCACAAGAAGAAAGCCCGGAGGAAAATGTGTACAAGCTCAGGTGCCACATGCAAGCTGCACCCAGCCTGAGCCAGGACCCATTTCGAGGCCTTTAACCCTTCAGCTGTGAGGTGAGTGGGCAGCCCACTGAGCCACCAGCTACCAGGCTGGCGGGCTCGCAGGGGCCACGGCCGAAGGGAGTGCCCAATTCTGTTTCACTTCCTGTTCTCAGATAGAAAGACACACCCCCTGGGCATTTCGTATCAATTCTGATAAGGATGATGCTTTGAGCTGCAGAAGTATAGGGCTCGTAATTTTATTATTTTTTTTCTTTTGGGCAGGGGGGTTGGGGTGGGGGATCACATAATCTTGTAACCGTTCCTCCCGGAAACAAATGAGGAATTCATTTTCTGTGTGAGCTTACAAAGAAGGCCTAATTATAGGATGGGAAAAAAATTGCTTTGAAAATGGAATGAAGCCTTGACTGGGATGGCATGATTACAAGCATCAAAGGACGGCAAAGAAACCTTCCTGGTTTTACGAATAATAGATTCCAACGGCTCCAACATAAATTAAAGATGAGTGGCTGCAGCAGAGCCAAATATTTGCTAACCTAAAACTGTCCAAATGTTTGCAGCCATGGCCAGCGTGTCATTGTCTTCACAACATTACTAACTATAGACAATAACTGTATGTTTTACAGAAAATAACAGTTTTTCTCTTATTTTACCATTGTTGCTGAAATCGTTGTGCCATTCAGATAAGTCTTTCACAAAACTCCCAAATGTGTTACATACATTTCCAGCATATCTGACCAAATTAAAATAAACCTAGCAAAAAACATTTAATTTCAAACACATTTCATTGGATACATATACATAGTCTTACATGGTTTTTAATGTCGGTTAAGAAGAAACTTGAATTTGGTCATTGACATGTACCATTCTGTTACATCATTTTCAGTTCGGGATGCGAATCAGAACAGTTATTGTTGAAGAGAGAACCTAAACTCACAAGAAGATGTTTGACAGGGAAACATCACGGCGGCTGTAAGTTGATTACAGCTAATGCTGGTGACAATCAGTCACAATAGCAAAGGGACCGCTTGGATTCCCTCACGTTAATTAAATCAGAAGTTTAGGTACATTTTGGTTTACCAATAAATGACCCCAACACAGGTGACAGAGTAGTCAGTAAGAAAAAGATTGTCCATTTGCTGTTACTCAGATGTGTCATCCACAGAACTTTTTGCAGGAAATTCAGGCTAGTCTAAAATATAACTAATGCTAAAGACGCGTTTATCGCTACAGATAAATGACCATATTTCATACACCAGATTTAGACAGCATTGAGTTCATTACGACCATTATGATGCAGTCCTATTTTTAAATTTATTTCTACAATGTGCAAATATGTGTCTCTTAGAGTGTGTTACATCAATAGACATTGATGCCTTTTGTTTGATTTGCAACTGTTGCTATTTGTGTTTCAAAAAAACAAAATTCAGTTTTCCCTGCTGTATCAAAATTGCACTGAACTGGGAACCCAAAACCACATGTTTTTTTTCTGAACTGTGAATTGTGTGTACCATTATACTCCTATGAGAAATGCAACTATATAATTCATCTTCACTCAGTGGCCACTTTATTAGATAGCCCTATATAATACCTGGTTGGACCAACTTCTGCCACAAAAATCACTTCAAGAGTTGACAAGCTGATCGTTCAGAAATATTTTTCTGTACACCACTGTTTACTGAGCTGTTTTTTTTCTTGCACTTTCAGGCTGTTAACTTTCCTGTTAGCTTAAACGAGTAGCCATTCTCCTCCGACCAATTTCGTGAACCAGGTGTTTCTGGCAACCTGACGTCCACTAGCTTTTTGTTCATTTTACCATTCTCTGTAAACTCCAGATAGTTTAGTGTGTGAAAAGCTCAGGAGGGTGGCCAAGTTTCTGGAATAACCATAGCAGGCACCAACAGCATTAACATCACTTGGACCACAAGCCCTGGAGCTTCTAATGCTTAGGAGCACTGTAAGTGAGCCTCTTCACTTTTTCAGTTTCACTTGCAGCTAAATAATTGTGTGTTTGGAGGCACAGGCTGTAAGTGTACCTAATGAAGTGGTTGTCAATTATACCTATAGAATAAAATATTTTATATTACACACATATGCATATACTTAGAGAATAAATCAGTGAAATTATGCCCTCTACATGAATTCCACAGAAACACTGGAAGTGAAAATCTTTAACATCAGAGGACTTGAACCATATTGCAAAATTAATTTGAAGATTACCACCAGTGGTAAGTAGTTCAGCCAGTTTTACCAAATGTTTTAAATGGTAAATTATGGACCACCATGCGTACAACATGGTGGCTCAGTGATTAGCAATATTGCCTGATAACTCCAGGGTCAGGGTCAATCCCTGCCCACTTGATGAGATTTTCCTGCATCCTGATTTTCCAGTGTGTCCTTTCGAGACATCCAGCCAGGGGATTTTTGTTTTTTTGTGTGTGTAGGTACGTGTTCAATGCGAACATTAAACAACCAGAGGAAAATCCGTTTCAAAGTACAAACAAAATATCATTTCCACAATATGAGCCAGAAAATTACGTTCTTCCCCATCGGTTACCTAAAATAAAATGTTTCTTACTGATATTTACGCTTTGTTTCATACAGCAGTAAAAAGAAGTATGAATGCACATTCCGGTTGCAGTTAATTAAAATTTATGACTGCAATCTACAAGGACTGCCTTTGATAACAATTTCATTAAGAATCAAAAAATGACGAGTGAAAACAATAGTACAATTAAGATTCCTGAAGTTTACGCAGTTTTTTTCCTTTGTTTTAGCTAGTACCTTCCATTGGTCGTCATATTGTACATCAGGCTTCTTAGAGCACTTAAATCCAAGAAGGTTGTGCGTTTGATAGGGACATACAGACAATAGCTGGGCTTTTAAAAGGATTTTGTAGCGATGCCCCATCCTGCCATTTTCTGCTCCCTGCAGAGATTTAGTTGTTCTGTCCGTCTTCTCTGAGGCCTATATATTTCCTATAGATAAATTCAAAGTGCACCAAAAGATACCATTTAAGTTAACCTGACTGTATAATAAATCCATATGCTGAACACAGTTACCATATTACTGACCATGTTTTATCCTTAAATATGAAGTACACTGAATGGGACCCGTCACCAAGTATAAATTGTGCTAACATTCGTCTTTCATCTACATTACTTCTGCCTCATCTGTCAAACTGAATGCAAGCCCGAGGAGGAGGAGGAGGATGGATTTTCAAAGACCCGAGAAAGTAGAAAACCAGGCACTTAAGAGTCTGCTTTTTGCACTGGACTGTGACTTCAAACAACAAAAAAAACATGTTTATAGCAACCTTTCAGGTTTGGAATCAATGATGGACAGACACAAAGGGGACACAAACAAGCTGCTAAACATCCACAGCAGCGCTGGCAGAACGAATTCTAAGGCATGACCTTATCAAATTGTTCAATAAAGACACTGCAAACCATTCACATCTATTGGGATCAAAGTCAAGACTCCGCCAGAATGAAAAAAAAAAAACACTTTGGAGTTTGCGAATTCTCAATTATTGATTAAAACAGAGGAATAAGAAAAATATCAGAGCAAAAAGTTGATTTTTTTTTTATATAACTACAAATATATAATTTACATGAAACATGTCAGCTGTAACTTAGAAACAAGATTACAAACACCTTGTCAAGCAGGCATTGCACTGTCACAGGGCTGTTATCTGTACTTTATATATTAACATTAATAACATTTTTGTATTAAAATAGATGAGCTGATAGAACTTTAACTGGATATTGGGTCAGTTCTTTACATGTGAAGTGTTCATAGAGTAAATTACAATTAGCTGTAAAAATCCTGAGAAAAATGTATTATGGAAAAATAAGTTTTTGCAGAATTATGTGTTTTAAAGGTCTCTTTGGCCTGTTCTTTAAAAAATAATTTAAAAAATGTTTAACAGAAATGTCAATATCCATTCTACTCAGCCAAAAATCACTTGGGAGTAATATTTTATTAGCATTTAGATGCTTCATTTTAAATTCATTCATATTTAAGATTTATAAAAATTTATACTGTAACCAATACACATTTCTCTGAAGAGAAGTGACCAACAGTGAATATGAATTTTTACCTGTGACGGGGCGTTTAGCATGATAAATGCTGAGTACTTTCCACAGAAAATAAGGCGATGACGGCTTTAGAAGGGCATTGGTTTCTTTAGCTACCTTATAATGCCCACAGCAAACAAAGCACATTCATAGACACAATGGCAATCACCGAGGAGGGGCTCAATGTAAATATCCATATTGATATGCATTTACAGTAGCAATGACTACTTGACTTGGTATGCTTTCCAGGATGTAACCCAGACTTACTGTATTCCCTGTGCTCTCTAGAATAAGCGAGAGGCTCCCCAGTGACCCGGTCCAGAATAGGTAGTTGGAAGATGGATGGATGGATTGATTTTACCAAGCAAATATATATATTTTGCTTAAAATCACCATAAAATGCCACAAGAAAATGAGTTCTGAGCATTAAATGCATCCAAAATACTGCATTGGATTTGATTTGATTCCATCTCACTTTCCCCTTTTGATCAGACGTTTTGTGTACATGTCCCAATCTGGCGTGTCGGCGCCTTGCGGAGCGGCCGTGCGTGCAATGCCTGGCCCATCTCCAGCCTCGGCGTCCATTACAAAGTTATTTTAGTTATTTTCTCTTATCCGGGAAGAATATACGCCAGAATCATTACCATTAGGTCTTGTGCTGCCCAGAAACACAATACAAGTATTTCACTTTACACATTAAGCGATAAGACAGGTATAATAGTATACGTCTTCATACAACTTCATAGCCTATATACACCACTGAAAAAAGACTTACAAATTCACGATAACCTCCTGTTTAAACAAACCAACTGCAAACTGCAACTTGTTTAAACTGCAAAGAAATGTAATGAAATAAATAAAGCTGAAAAACCAGCCCTTCTCAGCCAAAGAAGTGGACCTGTTTACCAAACACACTGCACGCTCCTAAGTTACATGGTAAAAGCTTATCATATAAATCTAAATTTTATTCTCCATTTATGAGAACACGCAAACAAAAGAACCCATGTAATCGCCATAGTAAATACATGAATCTCAACACATCAGTTGTGTTGCTAAATAGTAAATAGTATGGTACGCTATTGCATGGCATTTTGGAAAGATCGAAAAATCTTGTCTGATTTTTGCACTGCAAAACGTGCTTTGATATCAAAAGTTTGACTAAAATTTAAGTATCAATAAGGGCCGACTTAAAAGGGTCCTTGGATTGGAGCGTTCCCTCGACAGGTACCTGTCAATCTTGTAATGGATGAGTGACTGAAGAAGGCTGTCTTGGAGAAAGCCCATCAATCATCTTAGATGGCTTATTTGCACTGTCATACACTTGGATCGCACTAAGCATGGTGATCGTCTACTGACAATGTACGTCATTTTTTGGGAGATATACCTGGAATATGCTAGAGCAGTTAACCTGTTTAGCAGTGGGATGCTGCAGATAATACATTAAAAAGTTTTAACATTTATTACAGGAATTTCATGAAAATATAGAAAAACAGAAATGGACAATAATCTCCTGGCTTTTTTAAAGTGATTTTTAATGTCTGATTGCAAGCTCCTGAAAATGCATACATGTAACTGATTTTGTAATCAGTACTTAATCCAGTATTGTCTATATACATTTTTGCTTAATATTTTTCTTAAAGGTTTGTATAATGTTATGATCAGTGAACTGAGCTGGTGAGCTGCAGCTAATGCTAAGTTATCGTGAGCACCAATTAAATCCTTTTGGTTTTCTAAATTAGCTAATTACCTGTCAAACACATGCTGTGCAGCTACTCTGCTATGAAAGTGGGCATCTGAATTAGCTAAATAATACTGCTTTGAGAGTTATTTTATTTACTGCCATAAACAAAAGAAAACAAACAAAAAAAAAACAAATTCTAGTGCGTAACGAAGCCAGGCATGGAGGGCTGAACATTCCAGCTTATGATTGTTTGTTATTAGGTGCAGTAAAAGTCCTGTTAACCGCATTCATCCCATTGCTGCAAGTTAATCCGTTACATTAGAAAATGTCCTTGCGAGATACAATTATCCTCTTCTGCATGGTATCTCCTAGGTCATTAAAACACACAATTTATAAGCTGTAAATGGAAAGACAGGTTCTGCCCATTCAAAAAAAAAGAGAAAAGCTGACTTTCTATGTTAAATCAGGGATGACTGAAGAGAGACAACAGTAATGAGTAAGAAAGAACTTTAACAGCACAGTATAACTGTGGTGTTGTTGAAAATCATAGCATATATTAAAATTCATTGTGATGTTTAAAGAAACTGTCAAAAGTATTAGTTCAAAGCCACTGCTATAGTGTCACAGCATATGCACAAAACCCAAATGAGGAAAGGGATGATAAATGTATTATTTCTCAATAATCCATTTTTACATTCACGTAAACTAACAAGGTAATTACCAGTGCATCTAGTTTGAGAATTTATTTTAAATAGCTGGACCCAATGTTTCATTAAGTTAAAGCCTTTGCTGTAGCATTTCTACAGTAACAAAAAAAAAAACATAAATTGAGCATTTTCAATGTCTGGGATGAAATATGTAATGTGTTATAAGTATTTCATAGGGGACTTAGAAAGAGCTAGCTTGGGGGTCACTTACCTGTAACAACGGCACACCAACCAAGCCTTAGCAGCTGATAGGCAGCGGCCGCTAAAACGAAATGCTAAAAATCTGATTTTTTAACAGTAATTTTACACTTGCATCCTATATTCATATTCCATACCATCTTTCCAGGAGAGGTAGATGGTAATCATATATTAAAGAATGTTTACACTAGTTTACAATATTTTTAATATTGATAAATAGGGCTGTAACGGTATATGTATTTGTTGTGTACCATTCGTATATCATTATAAGGGCAGTACACACAAAGAATCAAATGAATGAGCCTAAATTCTGTTCAACACAGAAAACATTATGCTAATTCTGGCTGTGACTTGGTTATAGCTAATTCTGGTTACAGTCAGCATAAATCAAGGGTTTTCTAATAAATATAACCAGCACTGGAGAGAGAGTGGTTGATAAAACCAATACTGTCTGACTAGTCATGTTACACCAAATTCGGTTATGTTACTGGAAACAGATAGAACATGCCAACTCATTTGAGATGACATCTTCCGAAAAAATGTACGACAAGCGCAAGGCCGATACAGCCTCTGCAAGTTAGCCTGGTCACTGCATATTTTGCAAGGAATTACGACTATAGGGAAGTTTATGGCTACGGATATGCAAACATATTCCATAGTAGAGAACAAGGGAATTAGTCCATAATGATGCCATATATTTTAATTTTTTTTATTTTAGATTTTAAAATTAATTTCAAAACAATTCCTGGCTTCCCTGCTTTTCAAAACTGCACTAAACCAGAAACCCAATACCGAGGTTGATGGCGAACTTGATAAGACTGATATTGATATTGATATTGAAATTTATAAAATATATTTCTAAAAATTACTAAATCTAATAATGAAATAATGAGGACTGGCGACATTTAGAGATGACCTAAGTTCATACTACAATATGCAGGTTTCGTAATTACATCAAGGTTTCCAGTCTCTTAGTGTGTGAGAGTCACAAAGGTAAAACAAGGCATGAAACAATGTGTCCTGCAGCATCTCCAGAGTGACTGCACTGAAGCGACGAGGCAAGGGTCAAGTGCTGCACAGTTGCTGAGGGCTTCACAGAGCACCTTCCACACAGACTTTAGTGGGACTGTGGGACCTCATTTGTCCATCACCTGCTCAGGAACCTCCTCGGTTTTCATCATTCACCAGCAAGTCACTGGGACATTTAGCAAAAAAACCATATATATGTATATATATGTATGTATATGTGTGTGTGTGTATATATATATATATATATATATATACACAAATATATGTATATATATAGCACAATTTTTTGTTTCACTCATTTCTCAATTTATGTTTGTGAATCTGTGTAAAATACACATTTCTTTTTTTTTGCAAACTGCATCCCAGTTCTTCTCTGTTTCTCTTTGATTATGGGCTTCTTCCTTGCTTTATGGGACTTCAGTCCTGCTTCTAGGAGCCTGATACTAACTGTCCTAGCAGTGCACTTCACACCACTTAATGTTTCCCATTCCTTATGAAAGTCATGTCATCCTCCGATTCATGAGGCACTGCTGGATAAGTTGACGGTCATCTCTGGCATTAGGAAGTCACTTCCGCCCTCTACCTGGCTGCTTTCTGGTCATTCCCAGTGTCTCCTGCTTCACATTGTTCTTGTGTAGGGTACTGCTGCCTTAGAAATGTTGAACCTGGATACAACCTGCCACTCGGTGTAGCCTTCTGCCAGCAGAACCAGAATTAAACCAGGATTTAATAATGCATTTTTTTTTATTGTGCTGTGGTCTCTTAATTTATTCCGGTATGTATATATTCTTCAGTATATTCTTCAAAAGAATATATTTATTCACCATGTGCATATATTAATTATCTACAGTTTTCTTTCTTGATGTAAATGAAGATTTAGTCATCTTATTTATGGGAATTCTGTGTCTTACAATAAGTTGCGCTGCTATTAGACATCAATGAAGAAATAAATATGCTAAACGCCAGTACCATTTAACAATCACTTGATTCCAATAAATCTATGTCAATTCAAAGAAAGAAGTTCATTAACGTTATGCAACTAATGCAAACTACATACGTCTATGCATCTGATCAATACTGTATCTGATCAATACTGTCATTATTATTGTTACTGTAGTGATACGGTGGTGCTGAATTTAAGTAAAGCTCTGGTAGGGTTCTTGGTAGAATAAAGAATGCGGAAAAACCCCATATTGTGTAGCCATTTCATTCTTGACTTCACATGTGTCGTAATACATTTGCTTTTTTGGACACATTTTTTAACTAGGCCTAACAAACACAACTACCAATCAGGTACTATTCAAAGCAGAAGCAATGTAACTAGAAAAGATGCTGTCAGAATGACAACAATGGTGGGCCCAATTACCCCCCCCCCCCCCCCCCCCCCCCGCCGCCCCCCCCCCCCCCCCCCCCCCCCCCCCCCCCCCCCCCCCCCCCCCCCTCCCCCCCCCACCCACCCCCCCCGGACACCCGCCAA
>JAODKM010000016.1:12722719-12735479 GCA_026780845.1 Petrocephalus sullivani | reverse complement strand
CACACAGCGTAACAGTATGCACACAGCGTAACAGTGTGCACACAGCGTAACAGCGTAACAGTATGCACACAGCGTAACAGCGTAACAGTGTGCAGACAGCGTAACAGCGTAACAGTATGCACACAGCGTAACAGCGTAACAGTGTGCACAATCCAAACTGCACAGCTCAGGAGCTCGTCTGCACTGAAGCACCTTAGCCGACTGCTTGCTCGACCTGCTCCTGGCTCCGTGATTTTTAGTTCTGGGTCTTTCCATCTTAAATCAGTTCATATTAAATCAGATATCAAATGGTTCACCTGGACTGTTTAAGTCCATGCAATTCCAAGACGTCGATGTTAATTTAATGCATATTAATATGTGTTTTCAAATATCCCATCTTGGTATTCTATAAGACACACGACAGAGAAGTAAGAGTGCAGACCCAGCGCATAGGGTGAGCCAAATGTCCAGCATCCCTAAAGTAGGTTAAAGGGTGAAGGACTTTGCCCAACTCTGTCATTCAAGGGATAAAAACCCACAACCTTCTGAGTCCTAACTTACACATGGTCTAAGATACTGATTACTGACACCAACAACAGAATCCTGCAACGCTTACCACTCGCATGTTCTTGTAAGGTGTACAAGGAGAGATAAACACCGTACAGAGCTGTTGTACTGTGAGATCTCCTCAGTCAATATTCCCTATAAATGAGAAGTACACTTTTACTTGGGTAGTTTCTAAATTAATTATAGCAAGCAACAGAAGTTCCCATCGGAAATTGGGGAAATCTGAGCAATAATGAGAAGTGCTGAGGTAATGAATCTCCTGGATATGCTCTCTGGCCAGCAAGGTGTCATGGGACCTCTTTAGAAAGGAGGGGTGTGTAACCTCCCCCTCCCCCTGCCTGGGACCCCTGAGGGTTCATCGTTAAAAAAAAAAAACTACTTTTTTTTTTAACTGTCCTTTGCTCTTCGAGTTTATTCTCTCTCTTAGTGCCCCACGTCTGCCAGTGCCTCGCTCAGCCAGGCGTGCCTCTTGCACACTTACGCTCCACAAAGTACGAGCTGGCGTCGATCTTCCACACGATCTGGCCCTTGTGCGAGCCATTTACACCGCGGTTCTTGTAGTCAAGGAAGTTCTCAGACAGGACCTCGTCTGCAAACAAGAGGAGAGTGGAGAGGTCTCAGCACCTTGAGTTTCCCCAAAGCTCCTGGTCTGTCTTAAACTCTCAGCTGAATGAAAAGGGCTGTTACCAACACATTTATGGGGCTTTTTCACTGGCATACAGGAACTGAGACGCACCGCGAAGAGAAACTGGTAACTGCACATGGGCTTTCCACTGCAGCAGGGTGTGTTCGGTAAAGGCGTCGCTGGGTTTGCAGAGCAACAGTGATGTAACACCGAAGAGAGGCTTGTTTACCCTTCAGAGGGTGTACATCATGATTTACCGTGCACTGATTTCCGCTAGCACGTCTCATGCTAGCATCAAACACTAGCATTAGCAGAATTAGCATTTGTTTGAGTAAATTTGTATTATGAATCCATTCCATTCCATCATTTCAAGTTCCCAGTTATCAGGAATGCATTGTTTCTCTGCGATGTGTAATAATACTCGTAACATACTCGTAATAACATGACGTTATGCTGAGGATCAGACTGACATCATGCAGATGGAAGTTGGAAGTGTACTGATAAGGTTACTGCTGTCTGTCGGCTTTGGCCAGCTGGCACTGCGGTGCTCACCGATGAGGTACATGCCGATCCAGTCCCCGGCATCCACCTCCTCCTTTATGTCCCACCAGAGCACGATGTCCTGCGACTGACCAATGGCATAGAAGGAGCTGCTGACAGCCAGCGTGGAGCGGCTGTGGCAGGTGAGCAGGTCCGTGTCGCTGGTGGAGCGCTGTGCGGGGGCCGCTTCGGGGCCGCCGTCCGGCAGCGCCACCTGCTGGAACTGCTCGGGGTTGTAGCTGTGCCGCGCCGGGTCCTTGCAGCGTCGGCGACCGTGGGAGCTCCGCGAGGGCGAGGCCATGGCCGCCAGCCCGAGGAAGCGGTTCTGGTACAAATTCTGGGGGGGGGAGACCAGAGCAAAAGCTACGCACAGTGAGGGCAGAATTAGCGGCTGGGAGGAGCTCCAGCAGAAAGTGTGACGTCGATGGCAATGCGCATGGATGCATTCCTCATGCTCCGTGTGATGGAGGATGCTACAGCGAAACACTCCCTGATGAGTAGCTTAAGAATAATCAATTTGCCTAATAGTTACTAGCATTTTGTGAAGACAATAGAGCTGTTTGAAACAGGTGATAATGTAGCTGAACGCTTTTGGCTGGCTACACGGAAGTACTACTGGGTTCCGTGCCTACACTGTGAAAAATAGCCCATTCTGATTTAACTCTTTGGACATGTAGTTCATAGGCAAACAATAATTTATTAGACAAATTGGCGAAGAGCCTGCCCCTTTCCGAGATCGGCCAATCATGGGACACCGCTCCAAATCAGCTCTGCACCCCACAACTGGCTGTGCAAGTTTCCGGGGAACACGCAGCACTGCTGGAGTCTGTGACGTTGCGGAAACACACGGCAGTCAAGGTGAACGGTGTAGTCTTTGGAGAGTGCAGTCGTGAGCCTGGGCTGTGCCCGGGGGCACATGGAGAAGCAGGGGCCTTGCAGACAGACAGCACGAGTGTCATTACTGCAGGGTAAGAGCCCGGGTGGCAGGCTGAGGGATGGTGCCTCACGGCTGCACAGCGGGTATTAATAGTAACTTGCCATAGTGAGGGAAAAGGCACAATAAATCCTTACTAATGAAAGTAGCAGCTTCTTACATAATGTAGATGAACATTCATGCCTACAGCACATCTAAAGTAATAGTCTGATGCGAAATTCCCAGCTTGAGTGAGATGCTCGCTCTCTCTACGCGATGCACATGAAATCAGTGCAGATGTCCGGTTTTCCAGTGGATCTCATTTGTGCATATTTAAAACTCTACTTAAGACACTAGCCTGAGTGGTTGTGCACTTAAGCCGAAAATCTCCCTGCCGTGGTGTTTGGTCACTTATGAGCACTCCAATGTCCTTCTCAGCCTTCTCTGGACCTCCTGCTTACTCTCCAAGGTGCATAATCCCAGAAGCTCAGGCTAGGCCTGACAGCTCTTATTCCCCACTCCGACTCCACAGGCCCATCGTGACTCTTGTGCTAACTCTACCAGCCGAACTCGCATCCCATCAGCTGCCCCTGTGGTCTCCTGGGAGACGGAAAGCAGCTCCATTTCCTCCAGGACTGGCAAGCTGCTCTTTTAGCGCAAATGCTAACACGGCGCATATATTTACTTGAACTCCCACACTGCATCTGTTGCGACCTGAACAACGCATAGCTTGCTGCAATGCTGTGTGCCCAGCATGTTACAGAACACCAACTTTTCATCCATTTCTGCACCATCAGACAAAAACTTAAAACAGCCCTTATCTTCAAGTACATGCAGAATTCAGCAAATTCCCCCAAATAATAAACAGCCCTAAGAGAATTACAGACATGGGACGGTACCCGTGATGATGACCATGACCATATAGCTACCGTTATTAGTTTATTAACAGCTATAATGTGGAACAGAGCAGCGCTGACAGTGCTCAGGGCACATTGTGTAAGGGTGACGCTTTACGCAGTTTGCTCTGTTATACAGTGTGAATACTTCACAGAAACAACAACTACGCTGTTTTTATAGGAGATGTTCAAGCTATTTGTAGGAGAATACATGAACTGATACATGTACTGACCAAAATTATATATTAATAAAAATGAGATGTACAAGTATAATCATTTCTGGAAAGGAAAACAGTATTTTGTCAGGTAAACATATATAACAATGTATAAACATCTGTATATAACAATCTGTATATAACAATCTGCGTTTGTTCCATGGGAGCTTTGAAATTGGTCTTCATGTAGTGGAAATTGGCTTGAAGGTGTCCTGGATTTTGCTCAGAGAATCGATCTGCTCACCATTCTGCAGGAAGACACTGAGGAGGATCTCCTCCGGCTGCTGAAGGCACATGCAGTCAGCAGCACAAACATCAGTGTCCTGCCAGGTTCATACCAGTCACCCTATTGGCTAGAGACTCAGACTCAGTGACTCAGGGGCCACTCTAATCACCTTGCCACGGAAACAGATCACCCTATTGGCTAGGGACTCAGACTCAGTGACTCAGGAGCCACTCTAATCACCACGCCACAGAAACAGATCACCCTATTGGCTAGGGACTCAGACTCAGTGACTCAGGAGCCACTCTAATCACCATGCCACGGAAACAGAACCTTTAGCCAGTAAGTTAGTCCCAAACAAAACTGCTGCAGTTTTCCATTGTGATGCCACACTAGTGCTACTGTCAATGAAATTCAAAGGTGTCACCAATGGGTTAAGGGCCTAGTTGAAAAAATGACTGTTTCTCTACACCACTCCTAAAGAGCCATGTCAACACACTGTCTTAACAAGAAATGGGGAAAGCAATCAACAAATAATAGATTTCTTATGCCAAGGAATATATCTACCCTGAAATAAAAACAATTTAAACTGCTGTGTTTGAATGCCTCTCTGTCGAGTACAAACCCAAAAGGCATTATCAGAGTCTGAATGACATTCTGCTCAATTGGGTTCTCTCTAACTTTCCAAACAGGCAAACTAGACAGTGTTTCAGGGATAAATTACTCCACTTGGAGAGAATAACACCCTAAGAAGGGTACCAACTGTGCCACACTTGGCAGCCCTGCAAATTAGAGCCATTTCCATAACCTGACTAGAATATTGGGATTTTTATAAGGCTGTATCAACAACAAAGACAGACACTATTCACAGGAATGGCAACTGCTGATTCTTTTTTATTTTTCTCATTTCTACAGAAACAAGTTTCTGAAACCAGTGGAAACGCTATAAAAATACTTAAACTCATTAACTCATTTTCCCAGAAAACAGTTTTAAATAAAAGACAAAAAATGATTTGATGATTTAATATGAAAGGGCTATTGTAGATAGACTATATTATTTTTGAAGGGAGATCACCGCTCAAAGAGGTGTCTTTGGAGGGAGGTCATTGAACAAACAGTCAGTCATTCTGAGAGGGAGGTTAGAGACCAAACACTCAATCTAGGAGGGAAATTACAGACCAAACAGTCATTTTAGCATGGAGGTTACAGACCAAAGAGTTATTTTGAGAGGAAGGTTTCAGATAAAACAATCATTTTGGGAAGGAACTTACAGACTATTATTTTGGGTAGGAGGTTACAGACCAAACAGTCATTTTGGGAGGGAGGCTACAGACCATACAGTAATTTTGCGAAGGAGGTTACAGACTAAATGGTAATTTTGGGAGGGAGGTTACAGAACAGTCATTTTGGGAGGGAGTTACAGACCAAACAGTCGTTTTTGGAGGGAGGTTACAGACCAAACAGTCATTCTGGGATGGAGTTACAGACCAAACAGTCATTCTGGGAGGGAGGTTACAGACCAAACAGTCATTCTGGGATGGAGGGTACAGATAAAACAGTCATTCTGAGAGAGAGTTAGCGGGACGGAGGTTTCAAACTAAATAGTCATTCTGGATTTCCAACCTAACTTTTATGGTCAGGAGGTCATTACCTGACTATAGTTTGGAATATGAGGTTCACTATTCTGCTCTGCTCACTCTGTTTGCTCTGTGGCACTGCAGCAGTGCCCTTTGAACAAACCCCTTTGATATCCAAGCACTGCGACCCAGTCTGGGGACATGCTCACCACTGCACATTATGGTACTGCAGCAGTGCCCTTTGAACAAACCCCTTTTACTGTATATCCAAGCACTGCGACCCAGTCTGGGGACATGCTCACCACTGCGCTCTGTGGCACTGCAGCAGTGCCCTTTGAACAAATCCCTTTTACTGTATATCCATGCACTGCAACCCAGTCTGGGGACATGCTCACCACTGCGCTCTGTGGCACTGCAGCAGTGCCCTTTGAACAAACCCCTTTGATATCCAAGCACTGCAACCCAGTCTGGGGACATGCTCACCACTGCGCTCATGCTCGCTGACGATTCTCGCGGATCAACTCCGGCGGACCCTGAGTGTTCAGTTTCAGGTCCGTATTGGGGTGGGGGGTTGGGGAGGGGGGGTCAGATTAGAGGTGAGAAATATGAACAGAGGCTGAGGGTATAGCGCATGAATAGCAGAGCAGCAGGGCATTTGGAAGACGGCAGGATGCTGCCTGCGTGGGGCGACACAGCTGAGCTCTGGTACATTCCGTTATGGATGGCTCTGAGGCTCAGATGGGATGGGATGGGTGACTGGAGATGTACATAAGAAGGACACTGACCTTAACACTACAGAGGTGCAGCAGCATTATGACCGGCCAACTGAAAGCACATCAATTCCTGAGGAAGAGTTCATGAAATTACTCCAACAAAGCTGAGAGTTTAACAAGACAGTAGCCTTTGCTTTTTTCCCTGGGGGAGTGCTCAAATTGCATCCAGTGTGAATGCGCGTGCAGTTTTTGCATCGTAACATAATTATTTGCAGAAATAAAGCCAAAAGCCATGCAGTGGAGGAGGTTTCTGGTGACCTGTGCATTTCTCCAAATGTCCTTATCATCCAGGACCCAGCGTAAGGCTTGGCCAGTACACAGTGAGTCAAACTTCATGACCAGAAGCCATGAAGGAACAAACAGAAATAAAAATAAACGCAGAATAAGATAAAACATACAGACAGATAGAGGGGGGATGCACTGTCTGAGAAACAGACCAATCCTGCAAGAGAGGGTTAGACAGGAAAGCAAAATACACACATCTGAGAAGGAAGCCAATGAACGAGGGACTAAGGGGTGGGGGGTAGACCAGATGGTGGCAGCGGAGGGCAGGGGCAGCACACCAAGCTCCATTTCTGTGCATGCCGCTTTCGGGCACGGCGTTACAGAAATCGGTTCATATTTCAGCTGGGGGGTACCTTGGAAATGTGGCGACAGCCAGTCACTTATGTTCCTATGTGTGAACTGAGGGCCACAGCCATCATGTCATAGTTTTGAGCTTCTTTACACCATCCTAAGCACACAGTGAGCGTGAACCCGAGATATGGGAACCTTGAATGAGCAGGAAGCAGCTTTACTAGAATGTTCCGTTGCTGCTATGAGAAAAACAGGATGACAGGATATTGGCAAAACGATCTTGGTGCTTCTGAGCTTCACTCTCGAGAGCCTCCGCCCCCTGCACGAAGATGCCAATGACAAGCTGCTTGTGGTCGCTATCATCAACCATTCATCTCACCGTGGCACATACAGCAGGCTGAAATCCTCACCTAGCCAATAAGAGCCAGGCAGCAAGGTTGTTCAGAAGTCACCACACAAAATTGACATAGTCTAATGCTCACCATACACTAGAAGTTCTGAGGGCAGAACGAAAAATGATTGGTTCAGCGAGAACCAATCGAAAGTTGTTGCAGGTGTCAGACTAACCAATAAAATGTCTTGGTCCCTCCTCCTCTAGTTGCTTGGACCACAGTCTGATTTAGAGGTCGACCGATATGGGTTTTTCTATAGCCGATGCCAATGGCGATATTTGTCAGGGTCAGCTGATGGCTAACATATGCTGCTGATTCTTTTTGGCTGATGATTGGACGTTTTCCCCTCTGTTTGCATGGTAAAATATCACACTAATAATAAAGGATACACAGCATTTCCCAACTTAACATTTATTGAACACTGACTTAGAACAGAAGTGTATCCATGTCATCCCGGACACTTTGAGCTACTTCAGGTATTACAAACTACTTTAAACCTGCAAGACTCCTTTGCATGGCTAATAGTTAATTTCTTCTGTTTCACATTAACATTAGTGATACGTGCATTATTATTGGAGACTGACCAATCAGCACACGGCAAGAATGCAGCGCTTAAGTAAAATCCAGGTCCTTTTAATTGAAATGGAAGTTTACAAATCCTGTCCTAGCTCAAAGTTTCTGGTATGATATGGATTATCTGGTCACCCTACATATAAGCAAACTATATGCACTTAAATAAACGCACACAACTTCTCTATCAATGATGATTTTAATACCCATCCTTAACATTACCTGTAAGCTACACTGTAAGAAAAGTCCGTAAAAATAGAGTTCAATGTACCGTGTACCGTGTATACATTTTCACAGGTGTTTTACCCTTTAATTTGAATTTCGCACCCGCTAATGTCTGTAAATTTAACAAAAAAAAAATCCGTAAGAAAACTGATAATGTCCTGGCAGAAAATCACCAGTACATTATATGTTTTCTTACAGATTTTTTTTACAGTGTAGAGCTGGTTTACGGCTTGCTATCATTATGCCAGTTCCCGACTGTTCTGTAGGCTATTTGCGTTTTCTTTCAAAGCAACACTTCATAGCAAATCAGTTAAATATAGAGGTCTTTGAAAGATCAGGGGCAGGTTGCACAAGACACCTTGAGTTTTTCCCTTACGTATGATACTGCCAATGACATTAAACATATTTTGCGTCTGACAAATATAAATAGAATAAAAACATAAGCCAGATTTCCACCGTTGTCAAAGTTACGCAAAAGTGCGGGGAAATGATAGAGAAGC
Organism: Petrocephalus sullivani; assembly: GCA_026780845.1. Lineage (NCBI taxonomy): Eukaryota > Metazoa > Chordata > Actinopteri > Osteoglossiformes > Mormyridae > Petrocephalus > Petrocephalus sullivani. The sequence continues at coordinate 12,726,908 of JAODKM010000016.1, read as the reverse complement.
AGGCAAACAAAACCTGAGCAGATGGATTACATTAAATTACATTAACAGTTACATTAAATGCATTAATGAATACCTTTTTCTGCATGTGTCTACATATTTCTGCATCGAAAATTTGATTGAATAACCAATATACTTCTGTATTTTTGCTGGTAACGGTGGTGAAACTTACCAGGGTTAGCCAGATTAAATAATGAACTATAAACATGTCGTGGGGCGTATAAATAAAATTATAAATCGACTGTCAGTCAAATCTATAATGCTAGATCATGATCGTATCCAGTTATGTATTTCTCGGGATGAGTTAATTTTCTTCATTTATGGCCATAAACAGCGTGCTGCGGTTAAGGTACAGTCAGGGGTACCTTAGATTCTCCTCACTTAGGTTCTTAAAGTCTTTTGTGCAACCATGAAGGGAACTTTAAGGGATTCCATAAGTATAAGACCAAGATAAGAAGAAAAACGTACATGAACATTTTAAGGAAACCTTAAGGAGGACATTTAAGGATGTTTTGTGCAGCAGACTTGATTTTAAGGAAATCTTAAGTTAAGGTGTTTTGTGCAACTGGCCCCAGGAAGCCATTCCGTTCTCTCCCAGGACTCTTATGAAAGTTCTGACTGGGGTCCTGCACAGGAGGCAGCATGGATCACGGGGCTGCCCGCAGACGTGCCTGTTTGTAAATCGGCATACTACACTTGGATATCTGCCGATGCTGATATATTAAAAAATACTAAATATCGGCCCGATATATCGACCGACCTATATTTCGGTGGACCTGTTGTCTGATTGGTTATCTCTCTGAACCAATCATTCATTCTGCCCTCAGAACACGTTTGTGTACATCAAACTCCCAGGTGCCTAATATTACTATTTTATATTAAACACTATTCAACCAGTTACTTCACAGTGAAGCAGCACATCCACTGCCTGTGTCCTCCTCATCGGTGAAGAAGAGACCCCTCTAGACACCTCAACGTTCATGACGAGGCTCTTTAAATGTCTCACAATGCCGTATTTTTCACATTGTCATTTGCCACGTTCATCAATTTTTCCATAACCAATGGAACACTTTTACCCAAAAAATACTATGCAAGAAGCTTCAAAAATGAAACATACACCATCTGCTCCAGGCTAACTCTTAAGCACAAAAGCATACAGACCTTTGGCTCCTTTAAAATGCCATGTGAAACATAAATGGGTGCTTCTTAACACGGGTTCACACAAACAGATGGATGGATATCTGTATGTGTGGTTATACTAGGTGTCTTCAAGGTGTTGGAACGTGATGGCGAGCCTAAAAAGTAACACTGCAACGACTCCTTTGTTGGTGCTGAATATATGAATAAACTCAGTTTCTTGCGTAATTATTAGGAATTTATTAAAAGTGTATAGTGACTTTTCGGACACACTGTACATAGGCCTATTTTAAATAAATTAATCCAAGTACTAATATAACGTAGTTATAATATAATTGCTTATGCAGCCAATTCCAATGGAACTGGGAGCAACACAAGGCTGATAATAATACTGTAAAGATCACCATATTCGAAACATCGAGTCAGCACATCCAGGGCAGCATCCGCTGTGGTTGTTTTGCTGTGGCATCTCACACCAGCAGATAAACTACACAAAAACACTCGATTACTCGATTAAGTAACAGGCCCATCCACTGGGCTGATCTCAAACTGGACTTTAAATAAATTTACATACAAGCATTGTGTGTAATCTTGTGGGCCAGGGACAGCACACATGATCGCTCTAAGACCACGCAGGCCTCCCCACAAAGTTGCCAAAATTATTGAATTAGTCAGTGTATCAGTAGTAATTAAGTTTGTTTGTCACTGAAAGTGTAATATAGCTTACTAATTGAAACACAGTGTTGCTCATTTCACAGAAGTTGCTTTCAATGGCACATAAGTACCCGTTTACTAAATGGAGAATTGGTGATTATTGGCCAATGTGCTTCGATGACGTGTTTTCAGAGCCCAGCCAGATGCTGTGCTTCTCTGGGAGTCTATGAGCGCTTCATACACAGTTTGGCTTAGATAACGTCGATTGGACTGGTAGACTTGCAGTCAGATATTTTAGACCTGTCCGGAAGCCACGCTTGTCTGCACAATACAGGAGTAACTACCAATAACATTAATGCTCACGACTTTCACATGGTGTCGATGGCGTTAGTTCATCATTTCACGTCATTTTTAGCCACTGGAATTTGTAAATATTGTAAATAAAGTTTTTATCAGTGAGTTTTGAGTTTGTTTAATTTTCAGGTTGAGTGAGTTTTAGTAGACTAGCTTGCTAACTAAGCTGAGCTAGAAACTTTTAAGCAACAGTGCTGACTTATTCTTTGTCCTTTGATGGCAGAGAACAGAACTGTAACTGTAAGTAGCTGACTTAGTAAAATACCTGCTGTGCACAGTGTGCGTCCCGTTTTAAAATCACCATCCGCAGCTGGTGGACACCAAACACGAAGCAGCGATCCCTGTCGTGTTTCGTTAGTTATTTGTCCACTGGACCAAGTACAAATTTGGACTTGAGAAAGAGATTTTTGGCTGACCAGACCCACCATAGAACACGGCAAAAGATCCCCGTTGAAGGTGGTCTTTGGTGAAATTAAGCATGGCTGGCATTTATCACAGCTTGGCATGGCAGTGGTAAAACAGCAAGAGCCGAGGGAACCCTGTGGTAGTCTTCGGCCAGAGGAAGTACACCGTCATGTAGCTGGGGAGAACATGCAAACTGCACACACAGCTAGGGCCGGACTTCAGCACCTCCCCAGCACTGAAGGAGAACAATGAGGCAACGTTCCTGCACATCAAATAGCAAGATCTGAAGCAGTGCCTGCTGGGATACCTGGAGGTCTACAAGGGTCTGCAGCATGTCATCAGGTCGTTGGCTTTTGGTGCCAAAAACTGCAAGTGTGGTAACACCCAAAATTAAATAATGACAATAAGGTCACACCTTGACATCGGCATAATTTTAGTGTCAAATATTTTAGTTAAATAAGGCAATTGGACATAATGGATGAAAATAAAGACACTGGCTAATTTTCCAGCAACGTTGGCCCCGTGAGAGATGAGGGGCATCCAGGAGTGACAGATTTAAGGCCTTTAGTGCCAGTGGAGGGAGCGTCCAGCTGTGGCACTGGGGGAGGGGGGGGGGGGGAATTCACTTCCTGCAGAAGAGTGAAGTAAGAGACGTCCTGGAAATCACACATATTATCAAGGAAATGAATTATACTGGATAAAAGCAGTTTATCTTAATCCCTATCGGATGGCGCGCAGCATATGTTACTACACACAGCTCCCAGAGAACTGGTCTGGATTGGCTTGAAAAACACCTGTGCAATTTAATGAACTGACATTTTAAAGTCAAAGTTAAATCCTGATTTTATTTTTAATCTCAAAAAATCGAATCATCGATGGGGTAATTCCAAACCAAATTGAAATGAGAAAAATGTGCTCATGCTGAGTTGAGGCCAGTGCTTAAAGGCCCGGCTGAGCTGCATGTCATCAGCTGAGTGCCCTGCAGGACATCCTGCTTTGTCAGGACCTGCCAATGGAGCCTCATTCCGAGGGGCTCCTTCTCTCACTCTTGCGAATGGTAAATAATTTAGAACTTTATGGCAGCATTCGGCTGCCTGGGAAAGAGCAGCAGCAAAGTGGGACGTTATCCATCAACAGCCTTTTCAGTTAAAACCACAAAGACTCTCTGTGACCTTCTTATAAAAGCAAAGCAGAATGTGAGTCTTTGAGGGTCAGAATGCAGGTACATTTTAACTGGATGACAGGGGGTTTCACACTCCACTGTGGATGGGATCGTGAACTCTTACTCTAGAAACACATATTTTAAAACAGTGCTTGAGGTGGTCAGCCATCCGATTGAACACACACACCAACACAATTCACAAATGCTGTTTACCAATAAACAAAACAGTATTAAATATGAGTAACTGAAAGAGTATAAATGTAGGGTAATGAGTATTAGAGTATAAGAGTAGGGTAATGAGCATTAGAGTATAAGAGTAGGGTAATGAGCATGAGAGCATAAGATTAGGGTAATGAATATTAGAGTATAAGAGTAAGGTAATGAGCATTATAAAATAAGAATAGGGTAATGAGCATTAGCATATAAGAATGTGGTAATGATCATTATAGTATAAGAATAGGGTAATGAGCATTAGCGTAT
>JAODKM010000016.1:12700954-12715587 GCA_026780845.1 Petrocephalus sullivani | reverse complement strand
ATTATTATTATTATCATTATTATTGTTGTTGTTATTGTCATTGCTATTATTATTATCATTATTATAGGACTATATCTATAGCTCGTAATTGCAAGCCATGGCTGCATGTTGGTCTGCAGCGATTGTGACTGCGATGTGATTACGGTGCATTTTCTACATGCCCGTGTTCGCATGCAGGCAGCAGGCGAGAGGCCATTGCTGTGCGCAGATTTCACATCCATCCACAACACAAAGAAACATGCAGGCTACTAAAACGCGCAGAAGCTAAGAGGTCCGACAAATAACCGCAAATAAGAGCTGATATGCAGAATAAGAGAAATGCGTCGTTTAAGGAGATTAAGGGGATGCGCCGCATGCACCAGGCACACGGCTTCGGCAAAGGCAGCTTACCGGGGCTACTGTCACCTGTCCGCCGATCATACTCCACGGAGCCGCGTTACAATCCACGCATGACTGACATGCTCCACTGCGGTCATAAAGCCCATCTTATCCAGGCGAAGGGAGGAGGGACCGTACGGAGTAACGCTACACGGGGATGGCGATCTGTCAGCCTCTCTGCGGGTACCACGCAGACGCAGCCGATGGAGCGCCGGATCCTGTGCGCGCCGCCGCCGAGCGCGTCCCTTTCGGGGCTGCGCGGGAGCGCGCGTGCGGCGCCGGGTCGGAGGAGTGGGGGCGCCCTCCCCGCTCCGCCCCCCGCTCCAGGCGGGCGCCCCCCGGCGTCCGACCGCGCAAACACCCTCCGCCTCTTCCTAAATACCGAGGGCTGGCGCCTCCGATTAATTGCTCGACCTCGTTCTTATTGTTCTTGGGCGTTAGATTCATGTTAACAGCGTAATAATCCTGATGATTCTGGCTCTAACTCTGCATCTGCATTTCTCTGCTCTTCAGTATGGAGCGCAGGTGTGGTTTCGCTGCATAGGAACAGTGATGCATTAGGAATCAGATATGGGTTGTGCCTGGGGACGGCTCTGCCCACGCCCGATGTGACGGTGGCCATACGTGACAATGTCACGCTTTGTAACATTCTAGCCTGTTACAAATAGCCGGTACGTGCGCTTTCCGAATATCAGTCCTGGACCCAGTTTAATTTCCAAGATATTAATATATACCGCAAGGGCCATAATTAGGAGCTTCACTCGCAGCAGGGTACTGCCTCACGGATGCTGTCCTGCTTTATGCTCCTATTGCCACCCCGAAAATGTGCACGATGTTGGAAGAAGCTCTGCCAATAAAGGAGCCCTTTGCGGGACATTCTTTAGTTAGAGTGTCCTTCGCACTGACCTAAAGCTAGTTTAATATTCAACATTCATTTGACATTCAAAGTACCAACCTATTACGGGCCTCAGCGATTTGGGCGTATGGTGTCTGTCCAACTGTGCAGCATTGACTGTAATGTCCTTCATGTGCTTTTGAAATATTCCTCTTGTACATACCTTTTTAGAATGAAAACTTACATATACATGTAAATAAAGCTATTATGCTCAATAACCAATAACAGGCTGGCACCCCATCCTGGGCTGTGCCCCGCCTCATGCCCTTTGATGGGCTGGGCCCCCCATCCTGGGTTATTCCCCACCTCATGCCCTTTGATGGGCTAGTCCCCCGTCCTGGGTTGTTCCCCGCCTCATGCCCTTTGATGGGCTGGTCCCCCGTCCTGGGTTGTTCCCCGCCTCATGCCCTTTGAATAAGGTCCTGTAAAAGATATAATTTGTTATTCAGACGTCAGCTATTTGGTATAATGTCTCCTTTCCATTAGGTATCATATGGATAATGCAAAGTAACATAAAAGAAACTGACACAAAGTAATGACAATTATGCACATAAAAGCAGAGCTGAATCCGAATCCTATTATCTAAATATGGTCATTTAATACTGTATAGTCTAGAAGGGGATAGTTTGCTTTTATCCTTTAGGCTTTACGGTCTCCAGCGTTCCAGATCACTGCTGATGGGTGTGACGACACTGGGGACAATTACTACTATTATTATTAGTGTTAGCAGTAGTACCTAAAATAGCCTAAAACTCAAGCAACAACATAAATAATGTAGTAATTGTAGGAAGATTAGAAATGGTTAGCAGAAAGTACAGCGTCTTTACAGAAAAATGAAATGAAATGTCACCACAACGTTTTCACGTCTGTGGTAAAGGAAGAGGCCCAGGGAGCAGAATAATCAGAATAATCAGAATAATCAGACATGGGGATGCCTGATGGAGGGACAGATGAAGGAGGATCCCAGCTTCCTGCTAACTGGTGAGGCTGTGGACGGAAGCATGCAGTATGGGACTGAGTACCACGGGTTAATTACTCTGATCATTTTTGCTGGTCAGGGCTGTGGTATTATTATTATTATTATTAGTGCCAGACCCCCATGACCTAAACCAGCGATAGTGGCTGGACAATGCATAGATGGATGGATTTGTGTTTGTTGCAGCTTTCAGGGTGATGCTGATGACTGAGCAGAAAAGGACGTACTGACTTACAGGAGTTATAGTATCGCTGTATAGCCACTCTAATAAAGTCAAGGTTTTGGTTTTTGGTACTGATGGATATTACAGTATTGCAAGCTATAATTTAAGAAAAAATCATTCAATTTTATGTCAGTCCTTTTCTTTACAGATTCAACAGATTTTCATCACGGTGCACAGATTGTGCCCATTTGCACTGGAGCGCAGTGTCGGTGGTTACGGGAGACACTGCTCTTTGGGAATAATAAATCAGCCTGATAACTGTAAATGTCCGAGGGCAGGCTTCCAAATCAGTGTTCCGCACATACATAGCAGCTCCAACATATAACCCTCATGCATCATGAAGCTGGGGCCGGCCGGGGTGTGTCAGGGGCTGTGTGGGACCCTCTACTGACACAGCCACCCCCCCCCCCTCACAGAGAGCATGGTTGGGTAAGAAGAAGACGGTTTCCCCATGGGGATCAATAAAGTATCCCATAAAAGAATAAGCCCAGTGACAGGAGCCGAGGGGACATTGCGTAGGTGCTGCATTATGTACCCCAGCGGAGGCCAAAGAACGCTCCCAGCCCCCACTGTAAGGACACCCACCCCAACCACTCTAAGGGTGTCCCCCCCCCCCCCCCCCCCCCCCGCTGCCAGGTACCGTGTGTTTAGTAACTTAACTGTCATACTGCATATGGATATCCCATGATGCTTGCATTAAAATAAAATAAAAAAATCCCAATCTGAAACCCCCACACTAGATTGCAGTGTAACCAACCTGTCTGGCTTTAGTACCTTTACAAAGCTTGCACATTAATCTTTTCCGAAGCATGCATTTGCACCTACTTCTGCGCGTGATAAGAAAGGCCTTTCTCTGCTTCTCTATGCTCTCACCACCTCTGGGAGCCCATGATACACTCTTCATGAAAAGTTATCAGCTTCGGCGACCTTCGTTGCCGCACGCCTGCTATACATGCTCTAATAATAACTCCGCGTATGAAATCACTGACCTCTTTAAGCAGTGTTCAAGTTGCAGCCCGCTTACTGTATAAAACATGAGGACGGGATCGTGACTGAGGTTTTCATCTCACTCACACGGTCACATATACGGGAAAATTACCTATGTAGCACTTCCTGGTACTTGTACCTTTTACCTTCCTGGTACTTGTACCTTTTACCTTCCTGGTACCTCTACCTTTTACCTTAAAGAAACTGGACCATTCAGGTTGAATAAAATGAATTTAGGATGTTTATTACCTTTGGGCTGGTTTAACGATGCCATATTTATTGAGCAGAGTTTGATTAAGGATTTGATGCTCTGCAGATTATGCATAGGGACAGGAAGGTGGCGAAACCCAGCGTTTAAGATATGCTATTAGAAATATCACTGGATTTTTTACACACTTCCAATGAGACATTGGATTCTGTTCAATACAAATGCAAAGTGAAATGAAACAGCACCAGCAATTCTATGGAAGCAGATGCAGAAAAGCGATTGGACCATTAATAAACGCCTCCTTTATCTGTGAAAGGCAGCACTGAGTAAGGGTTCTAAGGTTCTTGTACAGCAGTTTATTGATATAAGCATGTCTCGCCCAAAGGACAAAGATCTGCACCAATAGGTAATTGTGCAGAAGGTGTGCAAATATTATATATACACACATATATACACTCACACACACACACACACACACACAAAACATACCATGACAGAAGCAAGGTCGTTCATAGTTTTGCATTGTCTTGCTTCATGCATATCCATGCACCTTCCAACTGCCTGTCCAGTACAGGGATACAGAGATCCTGCAGGCTATCCCAGCAAGAACAGCCCTCGAGGCTTGGGAGCAGCCTATCACAGGGCACACGCTTCCACACACACGCGCTATAGGCAGCTTAGGAATGCCAACTTGGCGCATGTTCGTGGGCCGCGGGAGAAATTTGCACCCAATGGAAATGTACACATGGGGAAAACATGAAATCTTCCCTCACATTGAGCGGGGGTGGGATTCAACTCAAAAAATGTCATATGTCTGCAATAATAATTACATACATTATGATTATATTTATCAATAGACCAGAATACTTGGGGGAAAAAAAATTAATTTCTAATTTAGATAAGCTAACAATGAAATACACTGACAATTTTTTACATATTACAGCAAGATCTCAAAAGGACATCATGGGTACAATGAATACAGAGCTCAAATGTTTGAAACTTAAAAGGGGAGTAAAAAGTTGAAATATATTTATCAATAGCCTTTGGTCCTGAGAGTCTTCCTAACTTGAAGGTTATTTAAGACACCTCAACACCTCTCCCGACCAATTAGGAGCTGCTACCAGATGGCTGCTTTAATGAGATAGAGGCAACGAGCTTGAACCTTTCACGAGAGACGGAACATTCCGGAAGTGCCGGACAATACCGAGTTGGTTTGCGGTAACCAGGACGATGGGAAGGAGGGTGCTGTGGTGACAGATTGTTATGCTAATAATAACGATACAGTCACGCATGTAGGTCTGCGGCAGTAACAGCAAGAAGACGTTGATTAAATGTGACAGTTATTAAGGCCGTAAAGACAGTGGGGCCACAATATGTCGTGCGTGCAGTCAGAGCTAAAGGACGCTTCCGAGCATAACGTGCCGCAGAGCGCTGGCACATGTGTGGCTGGAACTATATTTCTGATATACTGCAGTCCTGAGAGCCTCATCGCCTTTGCCTTCATACAGTGCTTAACAGGCCCATAGTCAGAAATAAATTCCGGGGGAGTCTGGCAACCGCACCAATACGGTTCTTTGGGGGATCAAGTTTGTTACCAGATTATCTTCTTGATCAGTAGCAATATTTTTTTGGGGGGTAGGGGTCAAACTCAATATTGTATTATGTGGCTAGCTGCCTGATGCTTAACATACCAGTGTTGTCTGGTTGGCAGTGTGTAAATATATTATTTATATCATTTGTAATAAATAATAGTGGATATAGACAATAGACAAATAGATAGAAAACAGGTTAGTGGAGCTAGGTTACACAGACCAGAGGTATACAGGCTGACTGTCTATGACCAGTACCAGCTATGTTATGCATTGGATTTAATCATTAAAATCTGGGAATGAAGCGTGGAGAGTGTGACTAAGTAAGATACTAAGAGTACCGGTTCTTAAAAAGGCTGTTAAGGACACTCAAATCTTCACCCGGCCTGCCTCATTCTCTCCATCTCTTTTTTCCAGCTTGTTATATCCTAATGGGTAGTTCACAGCTGACAGGTACAAAACCTTCAGCACACACTAAGCATACAAACATGCCAGCCGCTCTGAAAGCTTTTAGCTACAAAATTTACATCCCTACCTTTAAATGTGCAGAATATAGAAAAATCAGTGGTCAAATTAGGCTTTATAGACTGGCCTAAAAACTTGTATTTTAAGACCTATAGTTCAATTAAACAAGCAGCAGTCGCCCCATGCAAATATCAGAATACTGCATTAATTGAACACTTTGGGTGATATTTGAAGTTTTATATTAAGGTTTCTTTTAATTGCACTTTTGCACTCAAAGGTAAAGACAGAAATGCAGGGATAATTGATTTTTGGGGAGCTTTTGGCTTCGGCAGGGAACCATAGTAGACATCATTTTCCTTGCCTAGACATTTATTTCAGATCATTTTTGCGCCAGCTCCTATACGCACCACTGCATCATTGGCTTATATTCTGCCAGTGTGTGGAATGATATGATTGGCTCTAAAGCTTACATGGTTTGTACAGCTAGAAGACTGAACTAACCAATCAGTGAACAGGAAGGGAAATATCAATTTTGTCATGAATTTTGCTTAGCACCAGTTTCTTTCTGTAATGTGAGATATGTCCAGTCAGGAAAATGTGAGAATATGCTGTGAATATAGTCAAAGGTAAATGAGGTTGTTAAATAGCAATAATGCAGAGTGCCTCACTTTATTTGTTTAATGTATTGGACAAAAAACATATAATTAAGAATAAGAATAATCACCAAAGTAGAGTAGTAGTAATAATAATAATAATAATAATAATAATAAACCTTGTACTAATTATTTGAATAAAAGATATAAAATATAGCAAAATATATAGCTTATAAAAATAACATTGAGTTCTGCAATAATATATTATTGGTCATTATCTAATCTAAGAATTTGTGCCAAATACTATGATAAACTGAAGCCACAGTAGTTGAAAAGCAGCTCATAGTAACATAAAAAAAATTACACTAGTGCCTGACCAATATAAAAATTGTCTCGAAAACCAATTTTAAGGTGGCAAAAAAATTTATAACCAACAACATCAAACAAAAAATATTATATGGTCAAAAATTAAACAGACACAAATAAGCAGAAAGTCACTTAAAAACAAGCAAATAACATTATGGACTCAGTGTGTCTAACCATTTCTGCATTTTGGTTACTTCATTACTGATAAGATAAGGCATAATTCACCCGCCCCTCCCCTTCGTTCAACATATAAAAGGTAGAGAGTTTATGTGTAGAAGTGGGATCTTGTTCGTTATTTTGGGGAAATCCCTGTCCGTCTTCTCAGCATGTTCACTAGTGAGTAAGCTCCTTTTGTCATCATAAAGACCCATCATTGTTGCTTCATCTGCCGGATTTTTTCCACCAAAATTAATAAAATTGTGGAACCTTAACACCGGCCCATTTTATCAGCCAACTGATACATTGGTCAATCCCTAATTGAGGACTGATAAGTCTATTTAAGTGAAACAACATCCATTGTTTATCATTTGTCAGAAATCACCATCACGCCTAAAGCATTGTAGACATGATTTATTATATACCAATATGAGCAATGTTATGTTTACGTTTTTATTTGCCCTTCAAAAGGGAAGCTGAAAGAGATGGAATAAGGGAGAAATATTACTACAGCAAGTCGTAATCAACAAATCATATTTGTAGAAACAAGTGAGGTATCAAAATAAAATCCCATCGAAATGCCGCTCTGCAGCTCCATGTACACCTAAAATGGAAAATATATTATTGGCCATCTTTATGAATGACACCGTTTATGAACAGACCTGTGCATTTTACTTCAAGGATACTAAAAATGAGCAGCATTAGTCATTCTGGTGAAGTTATTTTTAGGACGTTTGGAAGGAATATTTTTGGATAAATGACACAAAGAGCATGTAAATAATTGCAAAAACTTGCATATGCAATTGTTTAAAAAGGCCTTAAAATAAACTGAGTATTTGAGTATTACCTATTAAACATATTAATTGAAAAGAATGAACTGGGTTCACTACCTAGATGTATCTAGGAGACAGTTAACTAAAGCTCATTGTTTAAAAATTTAAAACTGCCTTTCAGTTTGGCACTACAGTCCAACATCTATAAACCTTGCATAACAAATAACCAATTTCTTTCAGCCCCATAATTGCATTTTATATCAGCTGAACTCATTCATTTGGTAATGCTGCGCCATTTTTTTTTTCATTCATTAAAAAGTTAATTGTGATATTAATGAATAATTAATATAGACAATGTTTCTTTTTTAATATATGCAATACAAGTTAATTGGAGAGGTCTGTGAAGCTGATGAGTTCAGTACTTTCGATTTGGCACTTTAAAAAATCGTAATATATTACATATTTTGAATAAATGTGCAAATCCAATGCAAATTGATGGAATAAATGTGACTTGTTTTTCCCATCTAACCTACAGGTAATAAAAAGTATGTCATTAGCAGCCATTACACACCAGTTCTGAACCTATTTCCATCACAGAGAATCCATTGTTTTCATTGATTTTATTTGGTATCTCTAAAAGTATTCTAGGAAGTCAAAGCTGAACAAAAATACTGAAACTATTTTAGGAGACGTCAACGTTAAAATTTGAAATATTTGTTTCGGGCTCTTCATTTCTTTTAAGGCAATTTACCTAAGATTATATATGTCTAAAATACAATCAGGGATTAAGTGTTCTGAACCCTCCACTGAAACCGTGCATCATTGCTGACCTGCAGCATTATACATTGGATCTTATTCCACAGCATTTCAAAACCTTAAGTCAATCTAGGCTGGGAGCAGCTTATTGAGGAAATATCTGGTAAAACCATGATGTCTACTAAAACGCAGCATGTGAGGTCCAACCTTGGTTAATCACATATGCAATGAATCAATGCACACACGCAGTGAATAAAAATCTGTCAATATGGAATCATTTAGAGGGACAGCAGAACCATCCAACAGCAAATAATACATCTTGGATTCAGAATGAAAGTATCTGAAATGTGACCTTTATTCCTGACTCCGTGTATACTCAGACATGCCTTGCTATGTATGTCTTTATCTATTGTTTTCAGATTCTTTTGGAAAAACTGTACCATCTGACAAAGTGCACTATGCAAAAAAGACAAAATCTGAATCTTGTGTTGCACATTGAATACCCCAGCATCTTTTAATACATCTGGTGTAGGATGCTTCTACTGCCAAGGTAATCTTACAAGAATCTCCATAACATTAATGACTTCTCCAGTAACTAGCGATTCCATTCCTTCTTCAATAAATACATACATCACCGTAGCCATGATAAAAAACAAACGTGCCATTTACTTTTATTTTAAATTACAGTTCAAAATACAGCACTGATGTGAAAAGTAGCATCCTAACTAAAATTAACCCTTAAAGATACGTTTCCAGAATAAATTAGTGTACAAACAAATGCCTATAGTAAATTATGCAGCATTGTTTTCTTCAAGATTACCAGAAAGTGTAACATATTTCTGTACTATTACCTACGTATACCTAAGTATAGAATCTGCAAACGTCAGTAAAAGTCTAGCCAGTATGAACACATATGTTGCAAAAAAAAAAAAAAAATATATATATATATATATTGTATATAGTATGTACATAAGTACATACATTTTACCACTCTTCGTAATTTTTGATGTTACATCAACTTTTTGATGGTCACCAACAGTTCTCTCTAATTGGACAGTTTGAAAATAAGATAGGGTAATTGGATTAAGGACATATTATGAGACAGCTGTCTAAGTTTGAGATGATACAATGATGTAATTGCACATATGGTGCAGCTTGCTGGATTACTGACGTTACTGGCTGCTGTGTTCTGCCAGAGTGACAGAATACTGTCACACTAAATGAATGAATGACATAATGATAACTCTGTCTATAGGAAAGGTAACTAATTGTTTTAGTAGTAGCATCTAAATAATACAAACACGGTAAAATTCACTGTATTACCTTTTGGCCAAGCAAGACACATAACTATATGTATGCTATTAAGCTGTGCGATATGTTAATCAGCATAATACAGCATATGGGAAAAAAGTCCACCTGCAATAATTAATGGAAATCAAGCCGGCATGGCTTATTACTTTGTGACTCTGCAGCTACTGTGTCTTTACTCGGGATTCTTTTAGAGCGAATCATCAGAATTGTACACTCTTAAATCAAACAAAATAAACAAAAACAAAAAATATAAAACATATTGAGAAATAAAAATAAATAAATTCACATGGTTTATCACATGACAATGACTGTAGGTATACAGAAATCAGCTGTTTTCTAGCTTTGAATTGTTCTGTAAAATATCAATTTATATACATATATATACATATACATATATATATATATATATTTAAAATATATAGCACTATGTTCTATTACACACACATACACAAGTGTGTAAATTCCTTGAGGATTAGGGCAGCCTTTGGGATTGTACTACCCTCCAGACTGCATAAGCATGAAGTTCATTAAACTAACACTTACATTTTATTTATTAAGAGTAGGAAAATATGTATGAAATAAGTTGATGGTCTTAATACAATGGCCTTTGCAGGTCGCACTATGAAAGCCTTGCCATTAATTACAAAAGTGTTGGCCGCTTAATCCCACCGGAGAAAGGAGCTGGAGGCAGCTTCTTTTTCTGGGAGAGACAAAGTCGGACAATACCATAACAGATCAGGAACAGCGGCCAGAGCCTGTGCCCTGGGCCCAGCAGGGAGCCTACCGCTACTCGGCCTCCGTCATCTTTTAATCCCCTTCCCGAATTTCCCCCACGTCCGACCTCATGCTGGGATGAAGTTATCACAGAGGACAGCTTCACTCTCACCGACGAGTCCAGTCTGGGATCTGCATTATCCTCAGCAGATCAAAACATGGCTTTCATCAAATAATTTTATCTGCATAAAAGATGTGCAATTGCCTAGTAATTTCTCACAAAACCCCACATTCATTCTAGTGCATGAAGAGCAAATTAATGAAACCCCCCTTTTTGCATTGAAGTTCAAAATTCAGATGTATATGCATATGCTTTTGAAAAATGTTCCTGGCATATGAGCTATTCCAGTATCTGCTGCACTATAACAGTCAGTCTCAGAATCCAATGATGATGAATCATAAGAGTCAATATATATATACTGGAATACATCTGCAGTGTATCTGTTCTGAGACGGAGAAATGGTGCACAGCTGTGTGTTTTTGTTGTTTTTTGCCATTTAAGGATAGAAAACATTGAAGTGGAATTTAAAAAATTGAATGCTGGAACTGTACTTCCAATCCAGCGCAAGATTTGTTTAAAAGCTTCAGCTGTCTGTGTTTTCCCATTGGTGTCTGCAGACTTCCAGGTGCCAGAGAATGCACTCCCATGCCTTTGCTTTGCGAAGCCTTTCTGTTTGGTTGAATGAATTTCATTGTTGAGGAGTGACTAAGGACACTCAGGTGTTTAACATAAACACCAACGTTTCCATCACTGTGACCTTAAGTCCACAGTGGCGGGTCTTTTTCGTGCTCTGAATTTTAGGTGATTGCCCCTTACTTTAGAGTATTTTGACCCCAGGAAAAAGAGATCGAAAAAACTTTAAAAAAAAAAAGGAAAAGAAATTGTGTCCATCTGTAAAAATAATTTGTTTTCTATTCTAACTTAGATCAAAAGTACAAAATAATATAGTATATTAAATAATTACTTTATGAAAACATCTCAACTAATTATAATCATTATCTAAAATTATGACTTAATAGGAGAAATTAAGTGCTCTAGATCTAACATCATCATCAGTAAGAACTATCATCAGTAAAAATAAAACAAATGGGAACAAAAATAATTTAAGTGGTACCTTATTCAGAGCGCTAGTTTGAGGGTTAATATGGCGTACAAAAAGAGGAAAAGAAAAAAAAAAGAAAAAGAAAGATTTTTTAGCTACATTGTAACAATCTGATGTTATGCTTGAACAAACATAATCTTACAATCAGGGAAACAAGACCTGTCATTATTTACCCCTTACCTTCCCCCAGTGGACAACTAATTAATATTGATGGGAAATGTATTTCAGATAAATAACTAGTCCTGTGAACTCACAAAACACTGTATGTTCATAACCTTACTGTTTAGCTGTTCCTAGCTTCCTGAATTAAATCCGCTTTTCAATAAACTTGTCTGTTAATAGATATAACCAACACTTAAAACCAACCAACCATCCATCCATCCATCCATCCATCCATCACAGTGAACCACGGGGCATAAGATGGGAGAATACCCCAGACTTGAATCTCAGTCCTATGTAGGGCATACACCAATGCATTCTGTGTGACAGTGAAATGCTGAAACATTTCCTCAGAATTTGTAAAAGGGGCATGGAGAGCTCTTTATGAAGTCACCACATGCTTGCAGTCATGTTTAAAAAAATGTTATTCAAATGCTTCAGCCTACATTTCCTATTAATCCAGCGACTAATGAAAGCCGGCATTCTGTAACTTAACATACCTTACAATGAATGTCATGTCTGCATTTACTTTTGGGTTTGTCAGTACGATGTATATGTATGTGAGTGTGCATTGGGGATGGGGGAGGTTAGTGTCACGGTGAGGTATGTAACAGTGCCAGGGCCATACCTGAAGAGCTGAAGAGGCTTTGTGGAGATCTCCCAGCCAGGGCGTAGCGAATACTGTTAAAGGAGAACGCCGACTGTATACAGTAACTCCTTCAAATTCGCGCTTTTGACATTTGCGGTTTTGGTTATTAGCGAGCTAGCGGTGAACAATTAAGTGGGAATATTCTTGGGGCTTGCTGAAAGAGCACAGAAATCACAGACGATTTTTGTTTTGGTTTGTGGAGCCTTTCTGTTGGGTTGAATGAATTTCATTGTTGAGGAGTGACTCAGGACACTCAGGTGTTTAACATAAACACAGACGTTTCCTGGTTAAGGTGAAGCAAAAACCTTCTGAAAATAATTTGGATCACATAATATAGAAATAGCAGTAATCCACATTATTTGTTAGTGTAGGGGCATAATATATCGTTACTATTAAAAGTCTTGACTTGGGTTTGCCATGCATCTCAACAACCAGCTTCACATAGGTGATAGCTGTCTATGTGACTGTGGAATCTCACATTCCTCGTAGTAACTGTTAAACTTTTCAGTGGCATCAGTTTTGGATTTTTAATAATGGGTCCAAAAGGTAGTCCTCCCAGTGCGTACAGCAGTAACGTCGTACATAAGAAGCCAGCTGGTTTTATAGAATGGTCTTGACATGTGTGTGATACAGTATTGTGTGTTTAGAAATTGGTCATAAATAGATTTATTAAATGCATCTCCAACTCACTTTAAGATCCTAGATCATATTACGTACTGGCTAGGATAGAATGCATCATTGCCGACCCACACACATTATGACTTGACTTTTCATACTTCTGGCCCAAGCTTGTAGCTTGTCTGAGGTCTTTATGTGGTTTTGCATGAGGCTTCCTGAAAAACTAGCTTGAGTGAAACCTCTCAGATATTGATGCGTTTTATTTGGCCATATCGATTACTCTCGCAATGTGAAAATTTAAAGGTCATTTGTGTGCCACTTTTGAGTTCATTTTAATTTAAAAGTATGACCTCCTTCATCAAAAACTTTATAACATTTCACCTACTTTCTCATTTAAAACTGCATTCATATTAATTTTAGAGCACTGAGACTCTCCTTGACAGATGACATGATACTGGTGATTAATACACTCTAAGGTATACTAGAATAGAAAAATAAAGCATTAATTACTTGGTACATCATACTTCTTTTCTTCTAACTAGTAAGAGGTAAAACATAGCATTTTTCCCAATGCAGACCGTGCCAACCCTCCTAGAGCATGCTAACAAACACGTTAAATCCTCTGTCACATGAATATGAAGAAGAAAAATATGAAAAAGACACAAAAAACGAAAGAAAAATCTAAAGGCATTGTCCTCATAACTAAGATATGTGGTTCACAGCAGTTCTTCTAATGTGATAAGCAAATAGCATTATTCACATATGCTGGGCTGGCTGCCACTCCTGACAAACAAAACACTGGTCAAAGTTATGAAGGACAGTCTTTTCATTGTTATTCTTTTTCTAAGTTTTCTCTTTGCAGTAGTAGTAACTTCACAATAGTTCTTCTTGACCAAAAACTTCAATCTAACTTAAAAGATAAGCCTTTTCTGATAGATCTTTATTTGTACAAATAAATTACATATAGTTCCACAATTCATCTAGCAATGTGTCCTTCAAGATTCACTCCCAGAGTCTCTCAGAATCTTATTCATCACACATGTAGCCAGTAGGAGACAATGCCTCTAAACACGGCTCCATTTCAAGCTGTGCAGATGATACAAAGCTTTATTTCTCAATAAAACCAGGGAAGGCTAAATTACATTTCTTACAAGTGCTTCACGGCTTATGCAGATCCAACTTGGTGTTGAAATTTCCCATAGGGTAATGGCAAACATTTTGAAACTACAAAACTATGTCAGAGTATAAAGTGGATGGAAGGTAGTAGTAAAAGAATCGGCCGTCTCATGCTTCTAGTCAGTATCTGGTAATGTTTGCCTGTATTTGACTTATATTACCAACCTAACATTAGGAATAACAATAAATGCATAATGATAATGAAGAGTAGTATAATTGGTGTATATTGACGGGTGTGATTATTACTGTAAATTGGGTTCTGTTATTCTGCATGGATTTTTAGAATTTTTTTCTTTCATTCGTATTTCTCACAGGATTTCTAGGGTTTCAAAATAGATGGATGGATGGTGGTGTGGATACGGCAAAAGTCTGAAAAAAATAAAATGCTAAATAGTACCCATATATGATGACTATTTCTTTAGAAAGAAACAAAGCTTCTTGCTCATTAAGAATTTTGGATTTATAACAGGTATACTTA
>JAODKM010000016.1:12680302-12695214 GCA_026780845.1 Petrocephalus sullivani | reverse complement strand
AAGATGCAACGTGGTGCATCGCTTGCTCCTATTGAGGCCCAGGTGGCAGGTGGTGACGCGGCATGGCGAATCGCAGCAGGCCCAGGTAAAAACACGTTGTGGCACACCGCTCGCTCCCTCGGCAGACCCAGGTAAAGACACATGGCACATCACTTGCTCCCACGGCAGAGCCAGGTGAAGATGTGGCATAGCACATTGCTCGTTCCCGCGGCAGAGCCAGGTATAGACGTGGCATGGCACACCGCTTGCTATCATGGCACACCGCTTGCTCCCACGGCACACCGCTTGCTACCACGGCAGAGCCAGGTATAGATGTGGCATGGCAGACTGCTCGCTCCCTCGGCAGACCCAGGTGAAGACGTGGCATGGCACACCGCTCGCTCCCACGGCAGAACCAGGTATAGACACGGCATGGCACACCTCTTGCTCCCACGGCACATCGCTTGCTCCCGCGGCAGAGCCAGGTATAGACACGGCATGGCACATCGCTTGCTACCACGGCACATCGCTTGCTACCACGGCACACCCCTTGCTCCCACGGCACATCGCTTGCTCCCGCGGTGTGGCACCCAGTCTCGAGCCTGCGACGCCGCGGGCTTCTTTCTTGATAAGAGCTGCGTCGCCAGAAGCAGAGATTGCTGACTGTGATGCCCAATTGACAGATTGCTGATAAAGCCCAGCAGCTGTTCACCCTACATTTTTAACAATTAAGCCAGTAACGATGCAGATTACGCCCCCACCCCCACCCCCACCCATCCTGCGCTCCTTCCGCTGGGATTCCCCCAGGGGCCACAGGCTCACAGTCACCCAGTGTAAATGGGACACGCCACTCCGGCTGATGTCACTTTTCACCAGCTCTGCCTGACATTCCTGCCGAATGAAAGTCAAAGGCTGTTGGCGGTGCCCCAGGTCATGACAGCGCGTTTTCACCCTGTGCCCCTCAATGTGGTATTTTAGGGATAGTATCAACCTGATAGCATAAGTCTGCCTAATATTTCTCTGTCTCTTAAAATCAGATTCCTCATTCATCACAGACCACTTCAGGGTTCAGTCAGTTTGTGTTTATCTGGTCAGTCATTCGAAGCTGGCTGAGATACTGATCCGTCATTCAATATGTCATATTATGCAGAGAACTGAGGCTTCTTGCTGCTTTAGGTAGCAGAGTCCAGTATTCTTTGCAAAGGAAAAGAAAAATCTGGTAAGTGACATCACTTGTTTGTCACTTGGGACTGTAACCTTTGAATAATTAATTCAGCAAAAGTCAAGTCGGGTGGCTCTGTGGGTCACGACTCTTTGGTCATGATGGGAAGGTCGTCGGTTCCGATCCTGCGGCTGGCAGAGTCATGCTGCTGTCGGGCTCTTAAGTAAGGCCCTTAACCCCAATTGGTCCAGGGGTGCTGGCCGCAGGCCGACACTGCTCTCTGACCCCATAACTTTCTCTGACCTGAATATGTGTCTGGGACTCTCATGAAGAGCAAGTTGGGATAGGCGAAAACACAACTTCCCCAAGGTGATGAATAAACTATCACCATTCTATAAATGGGTAAAACGTGTCGTGTGGCAAAGCAATGACAAGGAGTTGGGTTCGATGCTGGATGCCTCAGGTAAAAGAACCCATCTAACCCCCACAAGACTGATCACCCATTGATGTTTGAACAGGGTCATCATTGTGGGAATTCAATTCAAGGAGCCATAAATCTGAAGTTTTGTCTTTGGTTCAACCCATGAAAAAAAAAAACTTACAACATACAGGTACCTCAGCTACACAAATATTGCACATTTTAACCCTATCCTATCTCAGACTTAAAAGCCTTACAGGGACAACACTCAACTTGATATTCCCAAGACATATGTCACACTTTAGTAAACCTTGTACGATTTGCAGTGCATAAAACAACCGTCATCATTCTAGCAAATATTTCTCTGGCAGATTTGACAGGCCAGGTGCCATGGGTAAGGATCCATTCATCCTGGAGATATGACCTAATATCCACAAGCAATCGATTCTCCCATCTAACCTTCCTTGTTTTCTTCTGTTGTGGATCCACTGGAGGAGATGACAAATCCAAGCTAATTGCTTGACCAGACCAGGGTGCCTTTGGTACTGAATACGCTGGGTACTGCACGTAGCGTTTTTAAAGACACTCAAAGCCAGAGTGTCCATAAATGGATGAAGTGTTATCACTACACTCTGAGAATTTATTTACCTTAAACGTTTTAAAGGAGGCATGTTTATGAAGTTTTTATGCATGTACTTACAGGTAAAGGCCCTGAATTCATTTATTTGGCCAGAATGCTGGCACTAAAAGACCCGTTTTATATTCAGAAGGGATGGTGTATGTATTCCACACTTTATCATCTTAACAACCCCCTTCTTTCTCTCCATCTCTCTCACCTGTAATGAGGTCTGGATAAGTCTGAATAGACAGGATGATGTAGCGTGCCGAGCGTCCCATTTCAAACAAAAAAGCCGAAACGTCTCATTTATTTCTCGTTCTGAGTATATATGTCCATCCATCCATCCTGGTCTGGATCAGAGTAGGGGGGCTGGAGTCTGACCCTGGCAGCACAGGGCACAAGGCCGGGGCCCACCCTGGAGGTGATGCCAGGCTGAGAATGCACATCATTAAACCAAAATTACATGATTTCAATCTGTGAGACGGTGGCCAAGAGTAATACTGTAAAAGCAATGTAGACACAATCACCAACTCTGTCTTTGGTTGCTAAAACGCTGCACTAATTGGGCTGGCCCAATGGGTTCATTTTATTTGGATATGTACTGTTTAATCAGCAGGTGTGTACACTGAGTGTGTTCTCAGCAACCAGGAAGGAGAAAAATAAAAAAATAAGAATAGGTGATTGTCTACTGGGTGAATCGCTCCTACTTTGAAACTTCTGTGAGAGACCTTACTGACTAATCACAAGAAACAGTGATGTCACTTCGGGTCCTGTTTTAACTGGCTGGGACTCCCAGCTCTACAAGGTTAAAATTATTTGCACATTGTTTCATCCGGCTTTGTAAATGTGAACGACGAGGCTGCTTGCGTCACGGCTGTCACCTACTGAAGCAGCCACAGTAAGACACAGTAAGACACAATGCCTGTTTTTCCATTTCTGAGTATTCTAAATTCAGGTTGTAATTCAAATTTAGAATATGCAATGTTATACACAGTGTGACAGTCACCAGGAAGTAGTTCAATGAAGCAGTTTGGATGGATAGACAGATAGATCGAGGAATATTGTCCAGCATGATCATTATATTTACGTAGATATGAAATTCAATTCACTGCCTGATCCTATTGTACATATTAGCCATTACATCTCCCTCGATAAGGACAGGTCACAATATATGGTAAACGACATTCAATAAAAATTCATCTTAACAACGGCACCATTTCAAGTGTGTGACATAATTATACTCTGAAATTACCTCAGATAATTATTGTCTAGGTAGGGTCAACAATTAGACACTAAGCTGTCCTGTGTTTTGGAGGACAGACTGTTGACAAAAATATTTACATTTCAAGGCCACAATAACTGGGAGTTGAATGGGGCTTCCCGCAAATGACACAGCCAGCCCGATTTCATTTATTATGCTGTGAAGGTCTCTTGAAAAGCTTCTCTGTTGATTCCAATTAGCTCCAGCATCATTTTCAGCATCCCTGATGCCCTCAGCCGCCTCTAGATGTGTGGTCAGCATGTTCCTATTGATATTCTTTTATCAGCTTCAATAAAGATGTCATTGTAACATCCATACTTACTACGATCTTGCATAGCCATAGCTTTCCTATGTACTGGTGACAAGTAGAAACAGATCTCAGTAAATCTTCGGAGAGATGACTTAAAGGTCATTGTAAAAAAATTAGAAAACATAAATTCACACGGGCTGAAGACAGCAAATCATATCTAATAATTCAATATCTTACCTGGGTGTGACAGGTATGGTAATGTTCACTCCATTTGCATTTAATGTATTTTTAACCTTATTTTGCATGATTTACTTTTTACATAAACATAATGAGAATAGTAGCTGGGGTTTCTTATTCGATAGGAGGGCACATATAGGAGGGTGGGGGATTGGGGAACTAGCCTGTCTACTCACATGTGAAAGTTTGATAATTTTATGTAAATGTGAGCTAGGGAGACTGCCAGCAATGCTCAGGTTAGGCTGCAAACTGTGTATTTATATGTTTGTCTAGCCAACATATCAAGCGGATTCCAAATAAATTTCCCTATCTATTCCACATTCCATATTCAAGTCCCAGTGTCCCAGGGATTTGTTTACTGAACTCAAAGACTTTCTCATACACTTGCAGGTATTTCCACTCCCCATTGGGATTTTTGATAAAGCTGTCTTGCATTAATGTCTTTACATCTTTACATTTATGGTGGTGCCACTGGAACAACAGAATCCACCGTGGAAGCTGCATTTTTGGGGATGTGCATAAAGGCAACTCTACTGGGCGTGCAATATCCAGGTGATCCAAGAATCATCTCCAGAGTAATGTCTCTGAGATCCCATTTATGGTTCCGAGTGTCTGTGGTAGTGACAAGATGAGAAAATAGCATCTGCCAGGGACAGAAATCAGTCACCCGCTCGACACCATCATGCCAACTTGTGTCTTAAGGTGACCCACAGAGGCTCGGTCTACGGCTTCTGTCACAGTGACAGAGTCGAGTCTCATGCAGACGTCCGGGTCAACACCTCCTCCGGTGTCAGGCCATTTCTCGTCTCCAGCTCCATAGCTGCTGCCAGGACAAAGTCAGCTTTCATAGACTGTGTAGTTATAGATTTCCCGGTAAGAATTTTAACGAAACAGATCATATGTGGCTAGACTGGACATCAGGGCAGTAGCCAACGTCGATGAGAGTTATATCAGCAGAGGCAAAGACAGACTCAGCTGGACCATCTGAACCGTGGCTAGCTTCTTCCTCTCAAAAACCCTTTAGGAAAGCGCGCCCTGGTGGAAATTGGGGAATTATTTTCTGACAACAACAGCTGTGAGTTAACAGCAAGGGGGCTCATATTTAGGGCAATGTCCACCAACGGTACCCCGTTTAGACTGCTCCCCGGGTTTCTCCCCCTTTAGCTCCTCGGTTCCATTCCACTGAGGGGATCACTCTTCGCAGAGGGGAGGAGGCGGGGCTCCCAAAAATGAATGACTGTACCGTTAAATTTTTTGCAAGTAGCTTGTGGCTGCATTGCCCTTTAAAAATGAACTGACCATAAGCTTGCCCCCCCCCTTGTGTGCGATGCCCATCAATTCATAAGTTTCTGCTCAGCAGTGTCGGCAAATGGTTGGGATACAGAGGTATTTTTCAGTCCCCGTGTGAGGCTCCAGCGAATCGCTCAAGGGTTAGGTGCGGGCAAACCATGCTGGTTCCCTGCAGGGGGGTGCAGCTCTCGCGCTGCATTACCAGCGCATGATGCCGGAAGAGAACCAGGTGCATGACGATTCGGAGCGGCCCACTTCGGCTCCGCGGGGGGGGTTCGAGGGAAGGTGGGAGTATGCACTCTTGAGAACCGATACCGTATCCTCCCTGGGGGGCAGTTCTTCCTTGTTTGGGGTGGGGGAGGTACGAAAGTCTCTTAGCTCAGCTGTCCAACAGCTTGCACGTCTGTCTGAACAGCGTGGGGGAAAGACATGCCCCGAGGTGCCAGCGCACCACTCTCAGTGGGGGTACCACTCCACATTGTGGGCCCACTGCCGTTCCTCTTTTAACTAGGAGGCCGACGACACCGGCCAAAATAGTTTCGGTAACCTTGCTGTGCCCTCTCTTTCGTTCTCGATGCTTTTAAAATCCTGGCACACCCTCCAATAAAACAGCGATGCCCTATTTGTGTCCAGACTCCGTCTGAAGGGAGCACTGCCCTTGGTCCTCATCTTCTGCCTCCGTTTGCATCACGGCTTGTGGGTAAACTGCTCTCGGGCAAAGACGTATCCACAAATAGTAGGTACAAATATATTTGTTACTGTCGAGAATTTATTTATCATAAGTAGGCGCAGGTCGTCTGTATTTGTCATGCAGTTCCTTGGGTTCATCAATAATTCGATGTTAGCGCATAGAGGAAGAAATTACTCCCTTTCACCGTCGTTTTAATCATCACTTCTCCAGTGCAGTGATCATCCAGTGTGAAATACTGCCGTTTTTGACAATGAGATAGAAAACACTAACACTGACAGTTAATTGTTCTGCTTTTCAAAGCAGGTTCTGGCTACAATGCAAACTGTTTAAAATGGTATTTGTCTGCGTAGTTGATTATTGCAATTACTAGCGTAAAAAGACATCTTAAATCAGAAAGTAGCTTGGGTGTTGCATGGTGTTTTGGGAATTGTGTTAAAAATGTAAAATGAAAAATGTGAGATGTTTAAGTACTTCTCACCAAATTACACCAAGGAAAATAAAAAATCATAGAATTTATTAAAAACATAATTTTTGTGTCTTTTAAAACCCTCAGTAAGTTTCAGCATTCTGAACAATTATTACCACCTCTTATATGTGCTACTGCAATACTATAAATAAATTTAATAGCCATTTAAGACGATAATTATTAACAAAAACACTGGGCAGTTTTGGAGATGAATAAGACCCAGGCAGCTGTGTAAGGATTCAGGCTTGTTAAAGACAGCAATCAGACTAATAAAGTAATAAACACAGAGGGGAATAGCTAAACTGGTTGTTAAAGATATTAAATACAAATTATAACTCCTGCAGGAATAGAAAAACGATTGGATAAGGATTGGAAGTATCCGTGCCCCCATTGGCTTAATACCGAGAAACACATTGGTAAGAATACCTCAACGTGACAGTTCTCCACTTAGAGCCTTGTAAGGAGAGCAGGCATTCAGAATTATGTGATCAAAATGTAACATAAGAAATTCATCTAGGAAGCGAAACCATAGTACTACTTTGTGTATAAAGCTTGTTTAAAAAATCCATATGTATGTAATATTTACCTAACAAACTAGTTATGGAGTATATACTATAGCATATTATTCTGTAAGAACTGATGACATGGTCATCTTTTGTGAAAACACTACAGCCACCTCCATTGCAAAATTCATTATACGCCAACACAATAAGGAAAAGACACGACAAAGGAAATATACATGAGATGTTTTGCTGTATTCAGAGCTTGGAGATTAGAGTATCAGTGTATGATTTGAGAGGACCACTCTTCCTGACACGGGATAGACGTGTACAACAAATGGCAGTATTAACAGCATGGCAATGAAGGCGGCTTCAAAGGAAGTTAAAAATACATTTTAATCACATTCAGTCATTTCAAATCTCATAATCAATAACAAAAAAATGGAGAGGAAACAGATGAGTCCACAGCCATATTTAGAACACCGCGGCAACAACAGACGGAAAGTGCCTTACGATTTCTGTCAGACACGCCACTCCGCGGCCACATTCAAATCCGATGTTCAAATTAAAAACAACATTTTTTTTATTTCACGCAGAGACATGACAATGGTTTGCATCGGAAAGCCTTTTCAAAAATCCCAACATTTCACTCGTCCATATGCTCTGTCATCATGGAGGTTTGAACACAAAATTGTTTCGTCTTGCAAGCACGTCTCCATCTGCCAGCTGAGAAAAATGAAATTTTATTTTTCATTTGGTTTTCCCCTTGCATTTAAAAATTCTTCAACTTTGGCTTCACTTACTGCTTTCCCCACAACTGAAGCAAAATTTCTCCCGCAAGGCGGCCCATGATCCTTAAATCTCCTTGGTGTACGCTCGCAGTGTCAGGTTCACTGTGGACAGCTGCTGACTGGGTAACCACTGATTGCTCACTACGTTTGTCACAAATACCAACATGGTTACCAAGAAGGACAAAGCCACGCTCTCTTCTCTTGCTTCCACAAATACTGATTACTACTGTCTGCAGAATCACACAGTAGGCAAAATATGTGCTGTCGGCTGTTTTAATTGGTGGCATGACAATTGTGTCTGTCCCACTGTAGGTGAGCAAGCCACAGAAAGCCAACTAACACCTAGATACCAGAAGTCATGTGATTCTTCACGGAAGAGTTTTACGGACATCTAAAAACCTAATCCATTAAAACATCACTGCCATTGACCCAGAAGTCTTCACTGTTCCCAGGTACAGGCCACGGAATAGGAATTTTAATTAGAAAAAAACATTTCAATTTTTTTGAGGTCAACTGGGTGGAAAACTGGCCGCAAAGAGAAACATAACAACTGTTATTATACATGGGGCCTGATCAGCCACATGGAGAGCCTCTTTGGGGAGTTCCGCCTCCACCAGCAGTCTGGCCTTGGGAAGCCACCTGTTACTAACGATGACTGTAACCTCGTTTACTTCTTGGTACGCTGACATGCCGAAATCTGTTCTTTAAATGAGTTATGTTTTCCCCTAAAAGCAGAGATATGTGAAATTGAATGCCTACTCAGATGAGTAAAGAAGGCATCTATACTATAGAAGTCAGAAAGTCCAGCATCCACCCCCCCACCCCCCGCCAAGCTTTCCTATTAGAAAAAGCTTCTCATTCTTTTTTCAATGATGTGTAAGCATCATAACCTGTGACTCACGAAAGCGTTTTTTTTTTATAAAATATTAATAAAACTAAACGTAATTTTCACTTTTCATCAAAAAAAAACCTGCAGGGACCCCTTTCAGACAACCAGAAAATCTAAGTCAAAATAATTAAAGTGACTATTGTTAGTAAATAAATTGAACATGACAAAAAAATTAAAATGTAAAATATCAAAATCCACATCTTTGTAACTGATGTCATGAATTATTCAGATTGGTCCTTTTTGGCCTAAGACCAGCATGTTTTATTCCCTATTCATTAGTCTAAATAACAGACACATAATATCTACCTGTTTTCAAACGTTAATTTTATTATTTTTTAGATTTTGTATTATGGTAAAATATGTGAAAATGATATATCACTGGTCCATTCACTTTCCAACAAATCAAAGGTAATTTTTCTTAATAAAAATATGAAAGATGTTTCAGCATACTGCCAGCTTATGTTCTAGAACACAGTTATAGTTACTAATAGCTGTAGATGACATACTGAAACCTAGAAAATGCTTACTTTTTTGTTTCTGATAGTACATTTTATGGTCTTTAAGCTTCTGGGTAAGTGGATGTATTATATGTAAGGTGCACTTGGCGTTACTGTATGAACTTTATGCTACAGACAGCTTCCAGATAAAAGCGAATCTGCATTAGTGATTACTGACACCCTGCTCATCATTCGGAAGTAACTATCTTATAGCTGAGGAGCACAGTGAAAGGGTTTCATCACACTTATTTTTATGTCTAGCTAAATAAATACAGTACCAGTATTACCAAAATTTCATCCATCAAGTTCCATAACTTCTTATGCAATATGTATGCAGTAAGCCAAAGATCTCGGGTATAAGGTAATGGTCAGCCTGGATGGGGTGCCATAGGGCGTAACTTTTTAAATTAGAACGTAGAAAAGATAAAGTATTATTAAAAATACATGGCTCTTCTTTATAGATTTACCATCATGTGAAATTTAAGATTAAAACTTTCCTGCTGGGTAGTTTACATGACAAGGATGTTCTTTAATGAAGCCCTTTGTCTGTCTTATAAGACCTTATAATTGGGATAATATTAAGTGTAATTTAAGGTGCCAGCTATACAGGCAGAAGCTTTAAGTCTCTCTGCCTCCATCAATTAAGGCCCATGATGACAGACTATGGAGATACAGCTGGACAAAGGGATGATCCATCCACCATGAGCCGATCCGTTTACCCCCAGCTGAAGCTGAAGCTGAGGTTTCAGCAAGGCAGCATAAACGATGAAGGCTGCGGACAATAGGGCACGACGGAGGGCGGACGCAGTGACAGCTGGTCCAGCTGCGACAGCTATCGGCCGTCCACCTGCTGTCACGCGCAGCGGAAACTGCACGTACGCCGGGCGCGCACAGTATGAACATTTGTTGAAAATGACATTTTTCGACTGGAGTACCTGAAACAGTGCCATGTCGGGTCTAAGAAGGTTCTACTCGAGTTTCAGAACTCTTAACCCAATATCACCCGTCTCATTTTCTCATCTGTGCATCAAGGCTTGCCTTTACAATTACGATTCTTTCTTTATCCTGGCCCATTAAAAATATATTTGTTTATAGCCAAATGCATATTAGTTTAAAAAGGACTATTGTTGACGTATAAGTAGCTGCCTACAGGCGTGTGTTGGCCTTCTCTCGCCCTGATTCATCTCGCTACAGTCAACAGCCCACGGCTTACGGCGCGCCTGAACCTCTCTGAATCCATCTGTTTGCACTCCAGATTCACAATCTGCTCCAGCACTTACCTCGTGTACATCTCCGGCCAGCGTGGAACATGGGGATGGGCTGTTAGTGCCTGTAGCATGTGCTGCTACCTGTCATCTGCACTCACTGCTTATTAAGAGGAATATTTATGGAACAGTTATGGGAAATAAATATGTGGACTACATGTGTTAGGGTTGAAGGATCTCCTTAACTATGCTGTTAGAAGGTTACCTAGTCCTCTTGATAAGGCAATAAAGCAAGGCAGATAAAACAAGGAGATAATGCTGTTCATCTGGTATGCTAAAACTCTTTAGTTTTAGACTGAGATGCATGGCTAATCTGCTCAGCATTCTCACAGGTGAAACTGGTTGTTTAAGCATGCGTATTTATCTTTCCAAGAGCTGCCTAAATGGTGCTGTTCTAACTACTGTTTTCCAGAGCATCTTATGATGAACAGGCTCCCCAAAACGCGTATGTAAGAAAGCCACCTGTAGACCTAAGACCTCTATTTAAGTTTTGGATTCCACTTTAATTTTCAAGAATGTCGTACAACATAAACAGTACCCTATACATAATGAAATCTTAATATACACTCAAGAGTGTTTTTTTTTTCTATTGAGCTTTAGAGACTATTCAGCGAAAACATAAACAGTACGCTTAAGTAGGTAATTATTTCAATCAGATTTCGCACTTAAGTGTGGAGAAATGATTATGATTTCAGACTAACCTTGTTTCTTGCATCTTATCATGCATTCCTTTCGCAGATGTACATGCAAATATTACATGTCCTACGTAAATGAGGATATCACACTGTGAATTAGATGAGTTTCTTTATATAATTTTCTTACTGTATATTTATAATTCCCGCATATAACCTTGCTTTCATAGGTAATCCCTAAACAACAACATTTTACAGCTCGGAAGTTTCTTCGTTTTCCGTGAGCGTCCAATATTGCTTATATTAGCTTTAGAATTTGCCCCCGGGGAAAATTTCAATTGGACCATCCCTCAAGATAAATGTCCGTCTTATTTCCCAATGTTCTTCTTAAATATTTAATAATGCCTTAGCCTAACCATAGAAGCAGCCCATTTGTGACCAAATCCATCGAAAGGGAAAGGCATACACACAAAACACATTTAGAAAAGCAGCCTTACAATCTAAGTGCGTTTGAATCGAGTTGGAAAGCAAATCAAATTAAAGAAACATTTTTTTTAGCTATATGTTGCCCTCACTGGGTCAAAGGTCCTGACAGTTAAAGAATAAAATTAAAGCCTGGTCATCCTCACCCACCTCGTTCATTTCTAATAAGCACAACCCCAACACCTTTCTCCATGAATCAGTAACTTAACTGTTCTGTCGCGCTTTTTTGGTGACTCGTGCTGTTATGTGAAAAAAAAGGAAAGAGGAAGACGGAGTCCTACTCTGCGTGAACTGAGACTCCTATGGAATTTAAATTAGGCCCGGATTAAAGTGGTGTCCATTACCTTCCTGCTCAGTAGACATAACCTCCTGCACGGCTCCCGCTAATAAGCTACTCCCTGAGAAAACAGGGAACAGTATCACAGACGTGACACTTCTTCCTTGTAAGATTTTCAGTGTCTGGGCACCAGTGGCAGCGGGACATATCAAGCAGTGTTACATCTGGGGCTCAGATGCCACATCAAAAAAAGAAAACACAGATTACTTGTCATGTTATCGCAAAACTTAAAGGAGGACAGTGGTCATTCACAGAGGTCGCAAATTAAAACGACATCAAAGCCACGTGGATAAAGAGAATCGCACAACTGCCCCCAGCCTGAGAAGCAGGGACGCCACAGTGCTGTCGCGATGCGGACGCCAGGCGAGCGGGACGGCATGTTTTACACATTCGCATCTCGCACTGTGGCAGCAGAGGCGTCGAAAGAAAGACGTCTCCCAAACCGATTGTCTTACGGGGAAAAATACAGAGCAAATATATTTAAGGCATTGGACAGAAAAAAAGTGACAAAAGGTAGAGATGTGAAAGGGAGGAAGCAAAACACTTCTGTGTGTGTGCGTGTGTGTGTGTATATATATATATATATATATATATACATACATATATATGATTATGTAAGTAGAGCAGTGATGTGTAATCATCACAAATGAGAATTCATTATCCACTTTAGAGAATAACAAGCATTTAATAATCTCTTTTGGGGTATAGTTTAAAATGCCAGTAATCCTAAAACATAAACCACAAAGTTCAATACAAAATAATTAATACTGCATAGATTAAATGCTTGCAGGAAGGGTGCTCAAACATGTGATGCCAGATTTTTATTTTTGGATGTGTTTTTTTTTGGGGGATTTTTGGGGGATAAGGATGCTGCTATGCGATGCATGTCTTGTATGGTGGCATTGTGAATAAAAACAATAATTATCAATTAAGTATACCTACATAACAGCTTTAATACACATTAATAACAAACATACAATTGTCATGTTTGTTATTATCATATGTTTGTTATTAATGTGTATTAAAGCTATAAAGGTGTGTTAGGATGTTAAGATTTACTTACTTACTTTACGAATGTTGCATGAATGCATATAGAATGCATTATGAAGGTGCAGTTAATGTAACGCATAACCCAATAACTTCCAGGAAGGACACTTACACGAAAGGGAACATACTGAATAGGACAGTAGTGCACAGAAGGGCGTGCACACACATACACACACACAAACACTCACACACACAATAGTTACAGAACAGAACATATTCATAAATATACATAAAGATATTCATAAATATTCATACGTGGAAACCTTCCTGCTTTTTAAACCCAAAACATTTTATATTATCACTACACTGTATATTGTATCTGTTTTATTGTTATGTACATCTTTTTATTTCTATTTTATTCTATTTATCTTTTATTACTGTACTGGGAAATAAATGACAAGCATATATCACACACTGTACTGTTCATTGATAATGCCTTATTAAAAGTGATACATTTGTGTTAACACGAAATACTTGTACAGCCTTTTAAAAACATTTCTGCAGTCTAATGTTCTTGAGATTCACAAATCCCACTACATATATTCTGATAAAAAAGACAGAAAAATATAACAAGCCCACTGGGAAACAGCTGTGGGACAGAAATATATATCTAATGCTTGCTGTTTACTGTTGTTTTTTTGTTTTTTCTTAAATAAAGCCAAGACACATATGTTAGTGTAGACCGTGAAGTGTTATCATAGTTACTCTTCTGCAGGAAGCCCACGAAATACAGCCCTTTTCTATGAAAGAGACCATGAAGGAAGGACACATGACTGATGGCATCTGAGGATCTGTCACCGTCTGGGTCTCTCCCCACTCCTCGCGACCTGTGATTCTTTATGCCCTCTTTTCACCTCTCCCTTCCTGTTACATCCACACTGTACTTTATATAACATACAGATCCAAAGACATACACCTGGCCCCAATGCGCAATGTAGACAAAGTGATAGGATACACAGGTATAACATCCATCTTCCGGCTGTTTATCCAGGCCAGGGTCACGGGCAGCCTGGGGCCCATCACAGGCACCATAGCACACACAGAACTGGAATACTGGCCGGTATGCCCGCGCGTGCACACACTGACGCATTATCGGAAATTTGGAGACGCCAGTCGACCAAACCGCATGAAGAGGAAACCCAGGCAACAGGTGGAGAACATGCAAACTCCACAGACACAGATCAGGGCGGGTATTTAAACCCCCAGCAATGGGGGTGTAATGTTACAGTGCTGCTACCTGAGGCACTGTGCCGCCTCACTAGGGACAGCAATAAAAAAAATAAATAAATAAAGAGAAATGTGACTTGTGTATTCCGTTTTGTTCTTTTTACATACTTAAAAGGAAAATGTTTTAATCAAAGCTTGCACTGTCTACAAGGCTACATTTCAAGTGAATGCAATTAAGTTAAAAATGACATTAATAAAGCAAACTGGGGAAATCTTTATACCCTCTGTAGCCAGAACAGAAATCGTGCGAAGATCTGTTTTGAAAGGCAACAGATGTAAGAGGGGAAAGCTGTCTCTGCCTGTTTGGTGAGCAGCATTGTAGGAACTGGTTGGACAACCAGCTGTGTTTTCTAAGTGGGTTTGATGTAAAAATGCTGTCAGATCCACCATACTTTTTGGCAATAGATATGCTTCTACTTAAGGATTTACAGTATGGGGCAACAAAGAAAGTTGTATTCTCATTTACTATAACAGTAAAATAAATTTAAAAATAATTTAAAATTATTAAAATGATCTAAAATAGAATTTTTTAGTCATAGCAAGTCTGCTAAAGAGATGCTACTCTGAGCTGGCTTAATTTGTCATGCCTAGACAGCCTGAAGAAAAACAACCTTTGACCCCTGAACTGAACATCGGAAATGAAAACTCATCCCTCCGGATGAAGACGGCACCCTCTTCTCAGAGGGCAAGTCTCCGGCAATCTCAGCTTCCCCAAATCCTCTCAGCTGACCTGATTTATGACCTAACAAGGTGTTCAGTCCAATCAGAGTCAACTGGGTTTCATTTTCATAGCCACCGTGAACTTAACCCGGCCCCTTGGCATCGCTCTGCCTGCCTACGTGAGCTACAGGCTGAACAGGGACTATGCCTA
>JAODKM010000016.1:12664397-12678613 GCA_026780845.1 Petrocephalus sullivani | reverse complement strand
GGGGGGGGGGGGGGGGGGGGGGGGGGGGGGGGGGGGGGGGGGGGGGGGCACAGGGCAGCCACTCGGGATTGCAGGAGGGGCGGCAATGGGTAACGCAGATTAAGAGGCTTTTAAAGGCCCCAGCAGAAATTTGAGGCTAAAGTAATAGCAGCGTGCTCTCTGCACGGCAGAAATGCACACATTTCCGTGAGGGCTGTGCACTGCTGGATGCAGAATCCTTCCCGGGCAATATTTTATATGACAGGAAAATGGCAATAATTTGGGGCTCCAAGTCATGGAAATTTTAATATATTTCTAACGGAGCAGCCGGGAAAAAAATAAGTTACATTTTCGATATAAAATGTGAGATAAGAGATGGAAACATCTGGAAGACAGAATTGCTATGGTGAATAATTCAGAAAGCACTTTTACAGGCACTAATAACTACTGGGCATTAAAATAACAATGAAAACTTTAAATCTATGATGAGACTTGCTTTGCAATCTGCATTGGCTATATTTGTAAAACATGCGGCAGGACGGAAAGAGCAAAGATAAAGGCACTTTCTGCATGGGGAACACCAAAGTAGACGCTGGATCTAGTAGAGACAACAAAACTCAGTCTGCTACATAAACAAATGAACTGCGTGCTGCAGGTCAAACATGGGAAAAGGGCAGTAAGTCTTCCCCCGGCTCCCGTAAAACCTTGCTAATAACATTGTTGTCAAATTAATAACTACCAGTCCACCTGGCCGGTAGAGGACAGCACCTCTCAGCTCTAAAATGTTCGAAGTAGGCATGAACTGGTCTGGTGAACTCCTGGTCCCGATTTAAAAAGCTGGAGCAGATACAATAAGGCTATGCTCAGGACTGAAGATCTTTTGTGAGTCCGCTGCCTGTCCATCTTGTGCTCTCACGCCATGTACATTTTCACTGTCCTCCAAGCTTTGAACCTATTCTGATTCTACTTATCAGTGAATCCAACTTCTAAGCCTTTTGGTCAACCTCCCATTGGTCGCTTGTGGCTAAGCCCTAGTGGTAATGCAGTGCCCAAGGCTCAGTTGAAAGTATCTCCATACTATTACTACTCTCTCCCTACTACTATGCTGAGTAGCTATGGACCCGCAGTGCTATTCCCATTGGACTGCCTGCCACAATTACAAGACAGCCAACAACAATTTCCAGAAGAAAACATAAGTGGCCTTTCTTATCTGGTATGAAAGGTCTATTGTTCACAGGATTGCATTGTCCTTGTTTTTGCTCATTACAGCCACTAACATCAGCAGCTGGCATTAAAAAGACACAATCCAGAAAGAATGTGTTGGAAAAAAAACAGTTATTCAATGCTTACTTTTCAAGTGCTGGCGTCTAACAGAAAACAAGTTTATTTCCATGCAGGTCCACTAAATCTTTTTTTTTGTTTGTAAAAACACAGAAAATTACTTGATGGTGAGGGATGTACAATCTAGAGACAAATCCAGGGAACATGACTAAGCCATAATGGCGAATAACAATAGGTTCTAAAAATTCCTGCCGAGTTGCATTTTTTCAGCTTAACCCAGGACAAACAATGCAGCCTTTCGAAAGTGCATGTTTTATTTTTCCTTTTTATGATCTCAAGGTATTTGTCCTAAAAATCTCAATCACAAGACCATATGGTATTCTGCATATGCCGAGAATAGAATGGCTATATGGTAACTGACTGAAGTGAAGGACAGCTGCTTTAGTGGCACAGCACCTACTGAAGACTCATTTATAAAAAGGTAACGATCTGATTTATCAACTTTATCTCTTCACCATCGTTTCATTACACTTCATTCTGCATTTCCTGTAATACATTTTGCACTAAAGGCACCATAATAAAATATCCCTGATAGAAAAATATTTTGCAATTTAAAAAAAAAAAGGCTTTCTACAAAATAGCAGGAATTAAACACATGAAAAGGACTTTGAAGTAATCAAATCACAATTACCGACGCAGCTACGAAGGTGAGTCATATTAGGCTAAATGCCAATCAGCAGTATGTGGTCGATATAAAAGAGGTTTGACAATCAGCATGTCGACACGTGAGGTTTCAAAGCAACATGAGGCAACTAAGCTCTAAAGAGGTCTGTGCCCAAACTGCAGGTGCATTGGTCACAAAGACTGCGAAATGATTTAATGTGTTGAGGGCAGCAGTCTCAAAAATCAAAGCATTTGCCTAAACACCAACGAATGGCACAGAGAAGCAATGGATCCATTCAGAGCACACAGAAAGGATAGGCTACAGAAATGGCATTGAAGTATAGCCTCAACACGAGCATGAAAACAAATCAGGACCTCTGTGACCCAGTCTCCACAAAAGAACAGTACATCATAACCATCACAAAGCACGGAATCATGGCAGGGATGTTGCAAACCGTTCACAGACAATTAAATTTACAGTAAATGCAGAAAGACGCATAACGAAGAGTAAGAAGGATATACCCTGGACCCCTGAGTACTGCTAATGCAATGAGGTCTCATGAGTCATCTCTCACCATTAGCCTTATATCAGGATGGATTTGCATTTGTAGAAATCCATCAGTCCGCAATGTCTGTCATCAGATTTTAAGCGTGATGGTGGATCTCTAACGGTATGGACAGACATCTCATAGGCGTATTTAGATATGATGATTGCTCTGCATGGTTCTATAATGGCTAAATAATAAAAGGTAATTTTACAGGACTAGGTGCACCCTATAGTGCAAACACTGCACCCATATCCCAATATGATAATGCATCCATAACTGGTAAACACTATTGAGAATGGTTTCATGAACCCCGAGGGAAAATCAAACACCTTTCACAAGCTCCCCAAACATAAGATTTAAAGATGTTTTATGGGAAGTTCTAGAGCACAGAGTATAAAACAGATTTATACCTCCTTTATTCCTCAAGGAACTGGAGGGAGACATCCAGTGTGCTTCAACCCATAGATCACATGACAGATCACATGACAGAAATCCAAGAGGGATTGAAGATGTTCTGAATGTAATAGGTGGCCATACTACTTATTAGGTGCTTGATATTAATAGGTTGCTATTATAAAATAACTAGTATTATAGCTACTAATATTACAATTAGAAGTAGACCGAGGCAATGTTGTAAAGTAGCTATCTATCCAACTTAATAATTACTACTACTTCATTTTCTGTAACTTTTTTAATCATGCAAAATCAGCTGAATTAT
The DNA here is from genome assembly GCA_026780845.1 of Petrocephalus sullivani. Lineage (NCBI taxonomy): Eukaryota > Metazoa > Chordata > Actinopteri > Osteoglossiformes > Mormyridae > Petrocephalus > Petrocephalus sullivani. The sequence goes on along the minus strand of JAODKM010000016.1, from coordinate 12,675,424 downwards.
TTTTAGCAAAAAAAAAAAATGGAACTTGCAAGAGTAAAACTGGATAGCTTTATTATTAAAAACATTTTTTTTTACTAAACTTTTATACTAAACCTTGGAAGAACTGCTGAATTGTTACAGTTTTATATACATAATATTTGTTCCATTGCACATGAAAATATCTGACTTAAATATAATTTTTCTGACTACAGGTATCCAAAAAGACTAGTATTGTAATTGTTGTTAAAGAAGTTAAAGTTTCCCTAATATTGTGCAGATTAAAAACCTTCCCCAAGGTCCAAAGCATGTTCTTCATAACTTTATAACTTGATTCATAAGCCTTAATTTAAGAGAAATGCAATAAAAAAAAAAGACAACTCAAAACCAGACATAAAAACAGACATCCAGGCTGAGATCTTCATAATACTGCACAAAAACTGCACAACCTTTACATGTCACTGCATTGCATTAGCTGGCAGCCGAAAAAGGAATAATACAGTAAATTGTGTTTTGTACACCACGTCAGAACCGTCAGCCTCCCCAACAACAGTCTTTTCATTACATTTCAGTGTAATTGCACAATATATCAGTGACAAAAGGCAAAAGCTCTTAATTCTGCATTCGCAACAAAAGTGGGAGAACCACAAGTGTTCCTAAAGAGCTTCTCAAACCATCTTGTTGTATAACTTGCACGTTCAGTTGCCTAAACTGAAAGAAGCTCAGAAACGAATCTCCACGACTCTTTCGACAGGAGATTACGCATGAGCTTAATAAGAAAAACAATGCACTGCCCCCTGGTTAGCTACGAAATGTTTTGTCTATGCTCTTGAGCACCAACTGGAAGTAGATATTGTTTTTAAAGGAATTAAATGGATTACGAGGTGTGGGGGTGGTAATTATGGAGCAGGCATATCAGTAAAGCCCCCTTCTCCTGAGCTAATGGCATGCAGGAGGCTTTCTTTATGCATGTGCACATCCCGGAAAGGGCTGGCTTGACAACGGGCGTCAAAAATAAGACCTCCACACGGCCATATGTTTATGTATTAGATTCCATCTCTAACCTGGAAGAAAGGCATGCCAAAGCTTCAGCACAGCAGCCGTAAGGTTAATGATATCGCACAAACTCTGCCTTGGGCCCTCTCTCTGTGTCGGTCCCAGGACCGAACCCCCTGATTGCCCAGCGGGTAACGTGGCATGTATACCGGTGATCGATAAGAACGTTCGCTAAAAATGATCGTACCTACACCTCTGCACCTGTAGGCCAAGGCTGTAAAATGCCTCAGATGGGCACCTTGGTTTTGTTCAGGTATGTATGCAAGATAGATATTTCCATACTTCCCAGAGTTCTCCAGCTGCTTCTTGAACTCATTTCACAAGTACCCCCTGGGGGCCTCCTGACAGTGGCCAGGAGTGAAACACATGGGGGGTGGGGGGTGATAAAGAATCAAACAAATGTGAGAAAAATTCAACATTGCAAACTTGATAATAAATGCATATGACTCATGGGTTAAATTTCTTGTTATATGCTGTCAAATTGGTCGGTGAAGAGTTTCACCATATCAGGCTTTATAAATGTTTTTCTTTTTAAGGATGACTTTCTGAAATATATACATCAGAGAACAAAACAAAAAGCTATTACTGCTTATACTTAAAAATGTATATGAATAATTAATTGGTTGATTAATAATTGATTAATTTCCTGCATATTACCTGACACCATATTAGATCCAAATAATTTAAACATTTATTACTGCTTGTGAAATGACTTAAAAATGACCTGAAGTGGCTCAACTCAGTAACAGAACAACTCTTCAATTCTTTGGGGCAGCATTTTCCAATCCAGTCCTCGGGGACCCACCGCCAGTCCACGTTTCGCTACCTGACATACCAATACAGATATTGTTATTGTTATTAATGAGAACAATAACTCACACACATTGCTACTAATTACGCCTTTATAGCTTCATTAAATGAGGCTTGTTACACATATTCTTTATGCTGATGCATGTTTTATTCCTTCACATAACACATTATGTATGTAACCGATAGATGGGTCCTTTGGTGAGGTAACAAACAGCCGAAAACAGGGGATGGAATAGAACACGGAGTCTGAACTTTAACCTCTTCAACGTGAGAAATGAACTCTTATTTTCCAGGAGGACACACTTTAAAATCAATTTATATCAAATTTTAAGGGGTTCCTCAGAGCAGCATAGGACGTAAAACACATCGGTTTTATAAGCCAGGTAATACCTGTAGTACAGTATGAGGAAATTAGGATATATATTTTTTCCACATGGAGTATATTGACAGTGGACTCTAAATTATGATTGAGGGTGCTTTCTGCCTTTGTATCCCTTTCACAGTAATGACCAAAAATTAGTTCCAGGAAAATGCTACTTCTTTCTATTATTAGCCAAAGTACTCATGAAAAGAGTGAAAACTATATGTGTGTGTGTATATATATATATATATACACACACACAATTAAAAGAAGCTTTTATCCCTTTATGTTTACTGTACTCTTGGGTCTCTTGAGTGATTCAGGGTCTCGCTGTAATTCAGGGTATACCAGGAAGGGGATGGTGCACCACTGCAAGATGCCAGTGCCCACACAAAACCACAGGCCAAGGGCAATTTGTAACACAGTTTGCCTGTGCGTGGGAAGAAGAGGGCACTGGAAAGAAAGCCGCACAAGCACAAGGAGGCTGTGCAAGCGATACCGCGGCCAGATTCCTCCCACCCACTGTGCCACCTTGCCGCTAGTGAAAAATACGATATTAATAAGACGGCAGGACCATGATAACAAGAGCAGCACCTGTTTTATTATTTCTAACCTATCCCAAGTGGCATAGAAAAAAGAAAACCCCCACTATATACGCACTCGATACGTATGCTGAAGCCTGCGGACTACATCTTTGGGTCGTCGTTGCCTACTATGTTATTGCTCATTAATTTGAGTTCACCGGGGCATAACGAGGGCAGGACACATTAAATAGCGTATGTTATGTGACAGCTGCAGAGGTAGGTCAGAGCAGAGAGGAGCGGACAGCCACCGAGATGCGATAAAGTCGAGCAAACAGGTCGTTGTGAGAAATGGGGGATGCTGACCAGGTGGCAATGGTGGCACCCCCCCACCCACCCCCAAATAATACGTGATAATCCATATTTTTACATGTTTTAATGTGTTTTACTGTGTTTTTGACATTAGTCTGCTTTTTGGCAAGTGCGACACATGCTAGGTAGGTTTTAGACTGGGAAACTGACATGGAAATTCTAAAATGTTCATTTCATTCTCTGGTATCTTTGCTTCTCTCTTCCCGTAAGCCTCTAAACAATGGGCAGTGGATCCGGCATTCCTTATACAGAGCATTCCTTTCCAAGGCTGCCTTTTTATGGAGTATCCGGTCTTTTGGACAGATAGAGTGGCATGCTCCGCAGTCCGCCATACGGCACTCGGAAGACGGGATTCCAATGGAGTCCCTCAAGGCATCACACTCAAACTTGGGGAAAGAATTACAATTTTCTTCAAAGCTGGAACTGAATCTCAAACACACAACATATTACGCCAGATCTCTGCGTTTGTGACTGGATGTGAGCAATTATCGACAATGGTGGCATTTGCTTGACTGTATCATCTTAGCCGGAAATTCAAACTTATTTTCCTGACACACATACATATATGCAGAAAAATTCACAGAAATCATCAATTGCAGACAAATTATTATTAGCCTCATATGATAAATTCCATTATTATTAGTAGATTAGATGGTTGGTTGGTTGGATGGATGGATGGATAGGTGGGTGGATGGATGGATGGAAAGATAAATAGATAGATAGATAGACAGACACTTTATTTATCCCAAAGGAAATTCAGGCATCCAGTAGCTCAAATACAGAATGACAGACACAATAATACATAAAGTAAGACAAAAGTACTTTATGTTTTTGCATTCTATGCAAATGTATAGAGTGCATCTATGTATACAGTGCAATGGTCAATAGCTTAGAACCTTATGTTTGTTTATGTATTACCTTATTATTAATTACAGGTAAAATCACCGGTGACTGAGACGGAAATGTAAGAGCCCACGCAGAGAATGAGAAAACGGGCAAAAATCAGCGGCAGAGCCGCACACTTCTGAAGTAATTCCGTGGCAGCAGTCAGTGGTTACATCATCAGAAGAGAGTCAGGGAAGGGACACACAGATGGCATCACTGAGCCGTCTCACTAGGTACACCAGGCTTCACGGACCAGGCGCCGTGCTTCCCATCTCTGCAGTTATCGCAATTAATTTCACCTACCTTTGCAGCATTTTGGCAAAGGCCTATTTGAATTTTTTTTAGCAGTTTCTAATCATACAGTTCTATTTTTGGTGCTATGAACAGCTTCGTTTATTGAATTACAAGTAATTCCCTTCATAAATTCAGCAATAAAGTAACATTTAGCAATACAGCTGGTTGAGCCATCATTCCATGATTAAATAAATTCACAATAAATAAGTATTCCTTTCTTAGTTATGCATTACTTTCCGAAACATACTTCTGGAACAGAAACATACTTTTGAAGTCAACTTCATCTAATTCTTCCAATAATCTCTAACTTATTATAATCAACCTTTACTAGTAAAACAAAAATATAGCAAATTGAGTTTGTAATTGTATTGTTATAGTAGGTTTACACAATACTTCTAATATACTTCTAATCAGTCACAGTACAGATTATAGTAGAAATGTGGAAAATACAGAAAAAGTAGTCTTAACCTATTATACTAATTGTTTTCATATATCACACGCTGCAGGAAAAGCATATGTGATGCATAATAATGCAAATGAAAAGCATTAAACATAGACTCAAACATATTAAACTTAAGATCCAGCCCCTGCTTAATACCCACAGACGTCACAGTCAGCCTCCCGATATCGAAACAGTGCCTGTACTGTATTTCAGTTTTAAACCAATCCTCTTACCATGTCCTCTTACCTGCCACAGCATTTACTTAAAATGTTATGTACAGAGGTTCTTTAACGGGAACACAACGGTGTGTAACGCAGGATAATAGTACACACAGGCGGCTATTACAGGCATTGCAGGCATTTACAGATGTTTACAGATGTTACAGATCTCACAAGGGTACTGAAATAAGAGCGACCCAATGGTGATGGTTATGGGTATTGTTCATATTTACTATAGTTGATGTGTTTAATATGTTATTCTACTAAATCGAAGGTCATTCCTCCTATATGCGGTGAGCTTAGGTGTTTGCTGTAATGACTTATTTAACTTAACAGTGCAACTGAAACAAGCAAATGCTCAAATATACAATATTTTAGAATATAGATGACTTATGAATCAGCGAGAACATGTTAAGTGTTTAATATACATATACTGTAGTTAATCAATGATAGGTATCTTTACAAAAAAGGAGCACTGAAACTGAGTGCACCTTTAATCATTCTGGTTACTCTTTTCCAGTCTCATTGTACATCTTCCAGTTCTTAATGTCTGCATGTTTAACAGAAATGTCAAAATTTGGGAAAATGTGCATTAAGAACGAGAGGGGGGAAAAAAGGAAATCGTTTTTGACATGGTGTTGGGTTTGAACATGTGGAGATGCACCCAGAGGCAGAGAATTGAAGTTTCTATTGGAATCTGAAAGAGCAATATGAATTTTGTGTGTCTGGGGGGGCGGGGGGTGGAGGGAGTTTTTTTTTTATCTCAGAAGATTTGTCCAACCTAATATTAAACACATTTGCTGATGGAGCCTGGGCGCTTAAGTGTTTGCTTCCCCTGACAGTTGACTAACTAATTTGGGTTGCCTGAGGCCTCAAATGGAGCGGCTCCATTTTTGAACAGCGTATGATACATGGCAGGGCAGTAATGTGTTTAGGCGGGCCATGTGACAAAAGGGCGCAGTACTCTAGCAAGTCTGATAAAAGTCTCATTGCAGAGTACAAACTCCAGACATTGATCTGAAATAAATTAAGACTGATGATCAGTCAATGACGATTTCCATAATCATTATACCTTCAGTAATTCATCAAGGTAATGATATTCGTGTCCCTAATGTCACATTTATCCTGTTCGAGGGGAGCAATGCACACGCTGTGATTTTTAAAAGGATTGATTACACACAAACTGTTTTTTCCTCTGCCTGTGAGTGTGGGGCAATCTGTTATTTAGCCAAAAATAACAATAACGAAAAGGATAAAGAGGATGCAATCTCATTTTTTTTCATATGACTTCCCTCATCTTGCTGACTCTCAGCAGGGATGCGAACACAGTAATAACCATGGTAGATTATACTTAGGCGGATTCTCATCTTATAGAGGACAGTTCTGCAGTGGGATCAACACTTTGTCAAGCACAACTTCTCTTTTTATATGGACGCATTATTGAGGCTGATAATATATAATGATTTAAGGCAAGCAGAGTTATTATATATTACATATTACGTCTTATACAAATGTACATAATAGTAACTTCATTTTGAGGACGTGACATGGACTGTTTAGCCTTTAAAGTGTCAGCTCCATGTAAGTAATTCCCACTGTACCGAGGACTGCCTTATCACATCATTCCCATCACAGATATATGCACATACATGCAAGGATCAAGGCCTGCCTTTTGTCCCATAACATGCTGATCCAAATTTGTTGACTACATATATATATGCACACACACACACACACACACACACACACCAGTAAGAGTGGCTTGCATGGCTGTGGTGTTGCCCAGCACCTTTAGGGGTGAGAGTTTGTGTCCTGGCCTCTGCTCTGGGTGTCTGCGAAGTTTGCATGATCTCTTACCATTATTCTGGTTTCCTTCCACAATCCAAATGCATCTAATTAGGCTAACGGGATAGTGCCTGGGCATGTGCTTGTGCGTGCCCCACGATGCACTGGCATCCTGTACAACCTCGCACTCTAAGTTGCCTGGGACATACTCCAGGCCTCCTGAGACTGAGCACTGGCTAAGCAATAAGAATGTAGAAGAATATATATACAACATAATGCATATATATATAAATATATATGTGTGCATATATGTGTATATATATATATATATATACACACACATATATATATATATATATATATATGTATATATGCACACACATTAATTAATGCACAACGTTTATATTTATATTTTACATACACTTTTGACGCATATACATATGCAGAACAACTACAGTGCATGTAATGATTCTTGGTTTGATGTCATCTTCATGATAATGTAATGGGATGATTTTTTTTCTCCGGATGTTCCACTGTAGCTCAATTTATTTTCAGTATCCACTAATTCAGATTTATGGTGAGCTTGCAAAGGGTTGTCATTTGGTTTTGGCTAAGCCATACCCCAGCTCCCAAACATTTCAATGAATTTTTGAACATCAGTGTTCATTGTGAAGGCCTATAGAAACAGAACCATGAAGCAGGATACACTGTAATCGAGTAACGAGAATAAAAATCAGCTCTGATTACTGGGTAACTCTAGCAACAGCCCTCCCATAGCTAGCTGTGCAATAGCTAATACCAAAAGCTATCCATAGAGATATGGAGAAAAAAAACACACCACATAATACTTCATAAAAACCAGACTCCAAGATACCAAAATGGTCAATGTGCTTTAAAAGAACAGTAACAGGGCACAGATGAGACCAGTTACTCCTCAGATGGGGTGCAATTATCCTTCTCCAAAAAACAAGCGACAATGATGACGAGCTGGCATGTGCTGAAGGCACACAGTAATGCAAACAGAAGTGCAGCTGCTATCCAGGAAGCTAAGAAAAACACTCACTGAACGTGACATAGATATTACGTATTCATTCCCAGCCAAAAGCCACTGTCTGATATTGTTGCTCCACATGGCTCATGTGACGGCACACGCACGCTACGAAATCTGCCGCCGCGCGCGATTCCAAACACACCGCGCTGCTTTCAGCAACATGTGCAAAGCCTGTACTGGGGTAAAAGAAACAGTCTTACATGAATAAACATAACGGCACGCTCACTATCCTAGATGCATACAGGCTTTAGCCAATCCACTCAAATGAGAAGCAGTGTGCGTGTGAAAACCCATTCATTTATTGCAGTAAACCCATCCAACCTTTACTAGTAAAACACGAATGTAGCAAATTGAGTTTGTAATTGTATTGTTACAGTAGGTTTACACAATACTTCTAATACATCAGTCACAGTACAGATTATGGTAGAAATGTGGAAAATGGGGAAAAAAGTAGTCTTGAAAATAGTTACTTAAGAAGTATTTCTTTCAATTACAAAGTTCATCAGTCAAATGGTTTTTTGGTTTGCACCAAAAAAAGAAAAAAAAAACTGACATATATTAAAGTTAAATTAAACACGTTAATGCTAACCATGAGAAACCACTGCATCCATTCACTGCTGCATGTTCTCCTGGTTTATACAGAGCAGTATAATTGTCAGTGTACTGATTAGTGCCTGCAAATGCATTTGTCAAACATCACCATGGGGGAAGGCTAAGAAGTCAAATGGTTGTTGACTTCATAAATCAGGCAAAGGGTACCAAAAATAAATTAAAATGCACTGAATAAATCAGTTTCTGCTAACGCGACGATAATTTAAACATGAAAAGAATAAAGGCAAATGAGGGAAATAAACATTCTGGGGCCACCGTTGGAGAACTGCACGGCTTGGCGCGGTTTTTGGGTCACTAGGTTACCAAATACACAATTGGACTGCACCTCCCTGCCAATAAGATATTTAGAAACATTGTGGGAAAACGCTTTTACTGAGATCAACTGACAAATGTCATTTCTTTTCTGGGCATTGGTACAGTGAACCTAGACCACCAGTCAGAAACATGTAAATCTGAGCTCTTTGGCCATACACACTACCAGTGCAGTTGCTGGTAAACACATATACAGAACAAACCTGGCATACGTACTATAGCAGAATCAGATTCAGATGCTTTATTGTCATTGTTGTGTCCACAACAACAAAATTTAAAAGTCCATCTTCTCCAGTGTCACAACATCAAAAAAATAGACAAGTTGTAACAATAAAATAATCCAGTAATTTAATAATAACAATATGCTGGTTAATATTTGGGAATGTACGCTGGAGATTACTGGACTGCTTTTGTTTCACTTTGCATTGTGGGGCACAGTCATGCCGGAACTGAAAAAGGCTTTTGCCAAGCTGTTCCCACAAAGTTGGAAGCAAACAATTGTCCAAAATGTCTTGGTATGCTGAAGCATTAAGAGTTCCCTTCACTGGAACTAACCCCTACAATCAACCCCTGAAAAACCTTCCTCCACCAAACTTTACAATTGGCACAATGCAGTCAGACACGTAAAGTTCTCCTGGCATCCGCCAAACCCAAACTTGTCCAACAGACCGCCAAACATTTGCATCTATAGCATTTGGCAGACGCCCTTAGCCAGAGCGACTTACATAAGTGCTTTAAGCCTCCATTAGTGAATACTTTCTGATACTGGTTCAATAAAACTCAGGCTAAGAATACTATCTGTCTAATACTCTGGTGGGGGAAATCCAGGGATTTTTTTTAAGAGTTTAATAAGTGCTAATCCAAGTATTTCTGAAAGAGGTAAGTCTTTAATTGTCGTTTGAAGACACCCAATGACTGAGCTGTTCAGCCATCTAGGAGGAGTTCATTGCACCAACTGGGTATCAGAACAGAGAAGAGCCTATATGCATGTCTTCCATGTGCCTTGAGAGATGGTGGGACCAGTCGAGTGCTGGAGGATCGGCGAGATCGTGGTGCAGTGCAGGGTGCGATAAGATCTTTTAGATAGGAGGGTGCTGGACCGTTTTTGGCTTTGTAGGCGAGCATCAGTGTTTTCAATCTGATGCGGGCAGCTACAGGAAGCCAGTGGAGGGAGAGTAACAATGGTGTGGTGTGGGAGAACTTGGGAAGGTTGAAAATGAGTTAAGCAGCTGCATTCTGAATCAGAGTTAATTGGTCACTCAAGAGAACACATCTCCACTGCTCCAGAGTACCGTGGTGGCATGCTGTACACCACTGCATACGATGCTTGGCATTGCGCTTGGTGATGTGAGGCTTGCACCCACACATTTTTTTTTTTTTGCTGGGGTTAATGACAGAGGACTTTTGGAACTCTGCAGTGACTTTTATGCACTATGTACCTCAGCATTTGTTCGACCTCACACTGCTACTACGTGGTCTGTCACGTTATGGCTGAGTTTGTGCTGTTCCTAAATGCTTCCAGTTTGCAAAAATACCGCTTACAGCAGGGAAGAAATTTCACAAATGTATTGCAAAGGTGGCATTTCATGACAGTACCACATTTGAATTCACTAAGCTCTTCCAATGACCCATTCTTGTACAAATGTTCGTAAACCCGACTGCATGGCTAGGTGCTTGATTTTCTACACCTGTTGCAATGGGTCTGAATGAAACACCTGAATTCAATGATTGAGAGGTGTCTCTCAATGTATTGCCAATACATTGTAGATTTTCCATAAAATTTCTTGCGTAAGAGTCAAAAAGCGTGAGTGTCCCATAGTGTATTATTGTCTATGTGTGTGTGTGCGTGTGTGTGTTTCCGTGTGCTCAGAGCCGGCCCACATTATATGCCACACAGCCGATTACCTAAGGCGCCATGTTTTTGGGGGGGGCAGAGTACAGCGAGTGATAAAAAAAAAAGATGAAGGAATACATCTGATTCCATTACAGTCATTTATGCTAGTTTTAATATTTTTCTTGTGAAACAGATGTGGGCTAGCTAGTTAGCAGCCAGGTACCATGTGTTACTGAAATATTTTAAATATAAATGTATTGAGCAAATATGTTTTCTGCTGGGGGATAGGGGCTCTCGGCAAAATCTCGCTAAGAGCTCAGGAATACCCAGGCCGCGTAGGTGCCCTGTGATGGACACATGCAGCATCCAAGATGTACCCTAACCTTGTGCCCAATGCTGCCTCCGCCCCCCCGCCCCCCCCCCCCCCCCCCCCCCACCCCCGGCCCCGCCCACGCGACCCAGCCCCCCCCCCTCCTACCACCCCGCCACACAATATCC
>JAODKM010000016.1:12648079-12664297 GCA_026780845.1 Petrocephalus sullivani | reverse complement strand
CCAAGGGCGGGTGGGTGCCCTGATATGGGCACAAGCACGATCAAAAAAGTCACCAAACCTTGTGCCCAATGCTGGGGGCCCCCCCCCCCCCCCGCCCATAACCTAGGGGATGACTGATTAATATCTGGAAGGACCTTTACTCCGTTGTCTCGTCCACAAAACAAATGGCTCTCTTCACTGTCCACCTAAGATTAATTCTTGCTCCAAACCTTCTATTTACAAACATCTGCACAAATATACTGAAAACTTCTGCAAAGAGACTGAAACTCAGTTAGAAGTGGCTTTGGAACAAGACAATACCATCAAGTGTACAAATTCAACAAAAATCAATAGCGCATCAGCACTGCCATCTGCACACCTCTGGTTTGAACTGAAAAGAGCACGACAGACGTGCAGCCCAAAGAACTCAGATGGCTCACTATCATTTACCTTGCATTGGATGGACGCACAAATGACAAATGTGGAAAATAGTGGTTCCAATAATTGGACACCTTTTGAAAATAATGTATCATTTCAGAAATGTACAATTTCATCTGATATTGTTCAAGTATAATAAACTCAAGACAGGACATTCTATGGAATGCCAGTTTTTGGTTGATTTGGTTGACTTGCCTTTGACTTGGTGGCACATAATAATAATAATAATAATAATAATAAAAATTATTCAAAATGGCTGAAAAATAGATTAGTGCTGGTATTATTTTGATACATTATTTTCCACTCATTATTATGAAGGGCCTGAATAAATTTTAAGGTGACTTTATATATAAACAATTGCTATCAATGTTAAAAGGGTGTTAAATTGATTGTGACATGGTGCATTATGACTCAAGACCACACCACTGAATATTAAACCAATATTAAAACTTCATTAAATAGCAATAAGGCTGGCATGGTACTTAATTGGTCAGCACTAAAGCCTGAGAGCAGCAGGGCCGGGGCTGGGCACCTGTCTGTGGGTATATGTGCGTGTTCCCTGCAGTGAATGTGGTTTCTGTCTTGCACCCTTTCTTTCCTGGGATAAGCTCCCAGCTCAGTACAATCCTGTATTGGATAAGCGGTTATGGATGGATGGACATGGAAATAAGTTTTATGGGAAAGTTATAGGAACTTTGGACATAATAGCAACATTGTAAGGCATAAGGTAGGAAAAGATAATCTTGCAAGGACAATTGTGTTGGCACACAATCCTCCACAATAGTCAATTTTGCTGCTCAGTTGCACACATTGTTTTCCTATGAACACTGTTGAATTGAACCTCTGGTATGTAGGAGTTACTCTGTCAGACTATGGAAACAATACAAAGGAATTTCAACACCTTCACATTCATATCTGTGCTACACCTGTTTTAGTTTCATAAGATGTTCATAAGACATTTATTACGGTGACGATATTCGATGGTGACTGGATGTTTAAAACTGACACTCATATATTTTAATGTGATATACTGGATCTCGTTCACAACCCTCTAGTGAATAAGTGACTGGAAGATAGATGGATGGATGGATGGATTGAAATATGGTGTACAGACTTTCTTAACTTTACACTACCTTTAACTTTACACTACCTTTTCAGCACATATCAAGTCCTCAATGAAATGAAAAGTATATACCTGTATTACCAATATTCTTATCATGAAATGGGGATTGTAAGGCTGTGCATTACAGTATACAGTTTTACAATTTATTACTGTAATCTAATATTCTGAGTTTTTAATTTGTCATAGCTATTAGCAGAGATAATATTTCTGTAGTGTCTCTCCCAAGTTGACTCTAAAAGACATAAACTCCAAATAGCAGGTTATATGGAATTTTTTTTCCAATCTAGAGAACAACAAATGAGGGAACAGTAGCGAATGCTACTGAAAACAAACCGTCCTCCTTTACAGCAAACTCTCGGCATCCAACGTGTAATGAAATGTAATGAAAAGCCAGAGCACGCCTAACATATATTAAAGTTGTATAGGAGTGATAATTACCTTGTTACCCGAAAATAAATTAGCTGCTGTGTTGTTTTGAAGCCATTAGTATACAATAGACTCAAGCTCGATCTCCAAATTAAAAAAGTATCGCTGTGTAAAGATGAATGTATTTTCTCACAATGCACTGTAAACATTGCTTGGTTTTACTCACGAATGACAAATGAAATTCTGCAGTATATACTGTAAGTGTATTCGTTTAGAAACAGATCACAGTTATCATTGTAATTATATGGGCAGTTTATATGAGCAATCAAAATGGAATAACTGAAACAGGGACAAACCCATTTGAGTTTCCTGTAAACCATTGTTGACTAGGTGGCCACTCATTTATTAGATATACCCAGCTAACACCAAGTACGGCCCATTTATGGCCACAGACAAGCCGATCACTCAGAAAACACTTTTCGCACACCTTTATTTAGTGAGCTGTTACTTTTCACCTACAAAACCACTACTACCTGGGTTTTCATTTTTTGTTCATCACCATTACCATTCTCCGTAAACTCTAGACATGGTGGTGACTATTTCTGAAAGGCCTGAGCCACCAAGTTCGTCAGCAGCAATGGTACCACATTTAAAAATCGACTGGATCACACTTCTGAGCCTTTGTAATGCTTAGCCAAACAGTAAATTAACCTCTTGATCCTGTCTGTGTGTAGTATGTATTCAGCCACATGACTTGATACTTTAACAAGCAGCCATTTAGCACTGAAAAGTAGGTATACCTAATAAACAGAGCAAATTTAATATCAAAACTTATAGCAATGTTTAATAGCCTCAAATAATAATAATATTAATATTATTAATAATAATAATAATAATAATAATAATAGGGAATATACTCAATAAAATAAAATAGCTCAAATACAATAAATGATTATACTTTATATATAATTGACTATTTGATTTCAGTCCCTGAGCTGCCTGTTTAACAGTCAGCATATATGATATGATATGCGTGAGGTAGTGTGTCACAGCAGGAAATACTTTTCACTTGCCTGCATGGATTCAACATAATAAACTGCATTTGTTTGGGGATTTGAGGAAAAAACTACATTCAGTTAATGAGTCCCCTTGCAATACCAGAAAAAAACAACAATTATTGCATGTACACTGCATATCACTGCAAATGATATAATAATTATAATTGCGGAAACTAATTTACGTTTCATAAATAAATACATTGAATAAATGCAGATGAGTTGCTGTTTGGAAATGAGCATTTGTGAAAACAGGTTGGCGATGTATCTCCCTAAACTCAGTTTGTGTGGAAAAAACATGTATATAATAGTTAAAATAACCTGGAACATTGAGTAAAAAGCAGAATAATTGGTATGATTAATTCAAGGAAGCTGAAATGCATTATGTCGTGCGATATGATATTAATTATGCGAAAACTAATTTAGTTGTCAGTGTTCAAGGTGAAACACATAGTTGTTTTGTTATGCTTGATTTCCTCCAATGAGTGGAAAAAATGAAATAAGCATCATTTAACCGTGCAAACAACACCTATCAATCCATTGTCTACAGACATGAATTCATTTTAAATGCGCTGTTTTGGACTGTGGGGAGTGGCCAGAGCCCAGTGGAAACTGGCACAAACTTGGGGAGAACAAGCAAACTCCCTAACCTACACATTTCCACAAACTACTGAAGGCATGAGGCCACAATACGAACCACTTACCCACCACACCCCACCCTAACAGTAAAAAAAAAAAAAAAAAACTAAGACCCAATAACAAGTGATTTTTCTGCCAGTTGCCCACATTGTTTTGCATGGAATCGAGGTGTTTCTAACTTGTGTGTAGAGACATCTCCATTCATTTCACCAACTAACTCCTTAGTTAAGATGTACGCTCATATAAGACGTTAGGGATCAAGAAAACCACTGTGTGTCACAAGAGTGGGAGTACCGAAACTTATTTAAATAATTAGGTATTGGGAGAGTAATGGTTCAGGTTTGTTAACTTCACATTGTCTGAGTAGGTGCCTTGGAGACACTGAAGTGATCCACCATGTCCCATTAGTGAAAAACTCTACAAATTGTTTCTCACGTTAGCTTGGGCCTCCAGATCAGCCTTAATGGTTTGAAAAAAACTGATTTTTTCATACATATATTCTTCCTAGAGAATACATTTTATTCAAAAGGTGTATTCTTTTCTACATCGACACACAGATTATAGCAATTAACATGTATAAATATAATAAACGTGTATAAATATATACGTCATGACAGTATTGAAATGTTTGTGATTCAGACTGTAAAGTCATGGCCGCTTAACCTTTTGAGTGTAGATAAAGGTGGCCCTTCGTGGTCACCAATAAACCTAGCATGTGAACGAGGGACAAGGTGAGCTCACTACCATTCAGCAGAAGGTGTGATTAATGCGTTTGCCCAATATACGGTTTTAGAGTAAGCTCTTTCAGCACATGAACAAAGCACGGCTCTTACATCACTCCATCCAATGGCATGTGAAAGCACACACTGCACTGTGGCGTACGCTCCATTCTTCGCTTAGAGTTGTGCAAACGTCTTACCAGGAGAGCGGTAGTGCATTTAATGAATGGAGACAGATGAGGATCGCTCTGTTGACCAATCGGCTAGTGGAGCCACACAACTCAATCCAGCAAGGTCACAGAAAAATTATACGTGCCACACATATTAGAAAACGTGATGATGGAAGCCTTAGGCATTTCCAGAGCAGACGTTTACAAACTCTCTATCGAGCTGAGAACTATTATGCAAGTATATGAATAAGGTATGCTACACGTAAACGGCATTAACAGCTGGAGGATATTATAAAAACAATAATAATAAAATAAAGTAGGGTGCATTAAATACTGGCAGGGGGTACACTTTTCAAAACTACTTTTATTCTTACTAGAAATTCATTCTTATCGAAGCCTGAGTAGACGAATTGGTGCTACCATCATGGCGTTATCTTGACATTCAGTACAATTTTAAAAGAATGGAATCGTTACCATGAAGTAGTACACACCGCTGACGGCGTGCTCGAGATCTTTTGTCGCTGACTGCTGACACAAACGCTGATTACTATGAATTGCTTAAGAGCAACTCAGGAGCAGGGATGTACCACGTGGAGGAAGCAACAATGGAGCTGGAAAAATGACAACAGGCAAGGTCAAAACCGAAGGAAAAGAGCAGCTGAGGCTGAGGAGACAAATTTTGCAAAACACGGAACATGACATTAATATTGTACTGAAGCTATATTCGAGTTACTTCAGGTTGAAGAGAGAAAAGATGCTAAATTAAACTCGATATTTATTTTTCCCAAAGGTTGTACCTGACATACCATAGACTAAGAATATGTGATGTCTGTAATTCCGCTATGTCACAGGCAGCACGTCCTGATTTTGCCGCGTTCGACAGGTCAACAACGGAAGGGCTTGAGTCTCACTTCTTTAACCAATCACAGTCTTCATTGCATGACATCGCCACATAAATTAAAAGCGGTGTTCTCTGTTAAGCGACAAGGCGCAAAGATTTATAAAACAACAGTTTTATTATATATGCCTCTTGTTAATAGATACAAAACACAGGAATATTCTTACCTGCAAAGGCTGCACGGAGCAATGCAAGGGCGAGTCTTTATTTCATGAAGATAATAATAACAACAAGGCTGGAACCAGGAACCTTCTGACTACAAGCCCAGAGTCCTAGCTTGCTGAGCCACACACTGCCCCAGGACAGGTGACTGGATTGCTGGAAGCCTTGAGTTAGATAATGAGAACAAAACAGCCAAATATGGCAATGTCATCTACTGAAGATTGTGATTGGTTAAAGAAGTGAAATGCAAGCCCCTTCCTTGTTGACCCAGGGACACGTAGAACTTGTCAAAATAAGGATGCATACCACTGGCACATTAAATATTACTATTTAATATTTAAAATAAAACATAAAATATTTTAAAACACTAAAATGGAGAACAATCATTTGATGATAGATTGTTCGTTTATATTTTAAAGTTCATATTCCATTTGGTTCAATATGAATTTTATATAAATTTCAGTGCTATAATATATCAACAAATGCCATGTAAATATGTTACACAAGTACTTACTAATTTACTGAAAATCTACTGTTATTATCACATAAAGTATTAATGTGCTATTTCCATTTTTTGTAACATTTCCTTTAACTTGACTAGAAACCAAAAAACACACTAAATTTGACCAGAAATTCTGAAATATTAAGTAAGAATTCACAATTTCTATTTCCTAGAAAAACAAATTCAACAACAGTGTTTCTTAATTTTATGCTTCAAATAATATTAGCTTGACATGAAACTCTCATTATGTGATAATATTGTAATTAAAATGTGAAATTAAAAGTTAAAGATTAAACAAGTCAGTTCTTTATTAATTAATTTCTTGATAGACCAATAATGCATATCAATTCCTTTAGATAAAGAAAAACATTAAATGCAACTCCTCGCGTAATCAGGCTTAAAACACTATTAAAACTGTATGATCAAACAAATAGCCATCTGCTTGGCATATCATATTGCCTATTTATTGATTAAAGTACTTAAACTTAATACATATGTGAATACATGTATTCAGTGAAATATGACACAATGTATTTAATGATTAATAATTAATAATTTTAAGCTTAAATTTAGCTTTCATTTCATAAATGCTCCTTGCAGCAGAAATGGTATTCACACTTTGTAGTAACCACAAACTAAATAAGGAATACATTATTTGAACTGCACAAAAAAAATACTGAATATCATATTATTTGTACATACCAAAAAATAGAGAAAAACTAATGTCTAGGGTTTGAATGCACATATTTAAAAATGAAAGTTCAAAGTTTTCTTTGTCACATACATAATTATACTTAGTACGATGTGCAGTGAAATGCGTGATTTAAGTATGAAGAGACATGACTTTAGACATTAAACAATCAACATAACCTGATTAAACATCAGCGAATGCTTATGCTGCAAAACACTAGATTTCCTTAAAGTTTCTTGGTCTTAAAGTTTTAATCAGGTTAGCAAATTGCCTTACCTAGTAAAAGGATATATTGCATGACTTAAACTCATGTGCTTTAAAATTAATTTATACCTAATTTATAAAATGTTATTTCAAAGTCACTGTAGCATACTGATTTGCATAGTTATAATTCCTCCATATGAGGAAAACAACATTCCATATAGTCAGTGCTTACAGAAAGTCTTTAGAAAATTATTAGAACACGGCATATTTAAAAGGTTTCAGTTGTTTTTGTTGAATTGGCCATTAAAATTCCCATAAAACAAATGAAATATCTGCAAAGTGATCATTATGCTCTATAAACGATAGAATAGAGCCTTAATAAGGAGAATCCCTGTGCTAAATCCGGACCTCAACCCCATCAAGCACATTTGTGACGAGATGGAAAATAAACTGGACAGATCTATTGTACATTTAAAAGAAAGCCTTTGCCTTCAGTTTCAGAAGGCATGGGATACCATTAGTGCAGATGTTCTCAGGAAATATACTGACACTATGCCAGAGAGGTGTGCTGCTGTAATTGCTGCGAAAGATTGACATACCAAATATTAAAGTTAAAAGTGGATAAAAGCAGTAGGTCTCACTTCATCTGATATTTGTTGTGCAGAACCATCTGCATATTTCATGAACATTATGAAATAAAATCAAGCTTTGGAGGCAAAAAAGTCAACATTTTCAGATCTGTCAGGTGTTCTAATAATTTATTATGCATCTAATAATGCATGTGCAAGTGTCAGCTAAACTGGAATGAGTTATCTCTCAGCACATATTCCAAGCCTTACACTTCATATCTGATATTACAGTCGCATACCATGCCATGCAGAGATTTTTATAGCCAGTAGCATCCCATTCTGGAAATTACAGAACTTCACAATTTAAAAAAAAAAAAAAACTTTAAAAGTAAATTAAACTGAAGAAGCTGCAGTGCTTTAGATGTGCACTAAATGTTATTAAAGTTATTGATTGGGTGAACTGTGTCAGGCTGGGACTTGGAGCAAAAATCTCCACTTTGGTGGCATCTGATCCCAACACTATTAAAAACATTTTTTTTTTTTTACCCAGAAGGTTCTTGCAGGCATCTGAACCAGACTGTATTTCAATACAGGCACCCTGACATAAAGGCTACTTTTATGAAGTATTCTGAACAATGTTGACTGATGAATGCTGTGCCGTTGGCCTCACTGTGACATGCCTTGTGTCCTCCTAAGCTGTACCGTTTGAAGGGACAGCCAGTCGTGGTGAAAGGCAGCGTTATTCAGAGACCTCAGGATTTGTGCTACCTTCTCCTATCTTCTGTTTCTCATTGATTTTCTCTGGTGCGCTTTGAAAGTTCCTTGGTGTTTTTCTTCTGAAATTCTAAAACCATAAAAGATGATTATTCCACATACCCAAGGGCACATAACGTAATTGTATACTTCATTTATTAACACCTAAATTAAATCTGGCGTCTGTATGCTTACTCATTGTGCTTCTGATTTTTACTTCTGTGCAAATATCTGCTCTGCTTTTGATTTAGTTTTTATACAAAAAAAAAATATATCTACACTAATAGATACATTACAACCGCAGGATTCCAAGCTTACAAACTTGAGGATTATGATCAACTTTATAGCAACTAAGCGATTAGTGAATTCTATGGGATGTAAGTGTAACTGCAACCTTTTTTTTTTGCATCACACACTTAAACATGAATAAGGACATGCACAATAATGCTGTAAATAAAGCTGATCGTCCAATTACGCTTCAGTTTCCAACAACCCTTTATTTCATTATGCCAACGGTGATCTGGAGTATTTCCCAGGAAGGAAAAGGCAAAATGAAAAAGTTCTCCTGAAACGTGTATGTGTATTATTTATTTCTAAAATCATTAATAAGCTATGAATAAACGTGACTGATGCGGCGGATCAATAGCTAGCCAGTGGAATGCAGTGGAATCGAGGGCCAGCTGTGTGGGGTGTGTTTGTGAGGCATCCACATGTCTCTTATGCATCTGGCTGGATTTCCTCCGAAATTATAAATATTTGCTGCACAAACAAATCAATAACGCAACAGTTTAATGTATTTCTATGTAGCCGAGAGTGAGCTAGCATCCATCCAAATTATACCCATGCTTCCCAGAACAGACCAGGATGTGTTATAAAATAAAGTAAGAATTTGCACCACAGCCAGTAAGTGAGCTGTTTGGGGAAATACACATATCTTTTATGATCAGAGGGATAAAATTGCCCAAACATCAAAGACATTTACTGTCAAGCGAATCAATGTTCACTTAACAATATATTTGTACACATCACATATTCACAATGTACCCCCTACATTTTTTTATATACCGCAACTATAATAATGAATAACAAAAGTCTCGACACCTCAATGAAATTAGATGAATAATTCTAAGATAATACAAAATGATTAAATTTCAAAGCAATCAAATACAATCAACGTATGCAAATGAGAGGTAAGGTGGGGTTAGTCAGAGTTAAGCATTGCTCGAGGTCAAATAAATAACTGGAGGCTTCCAATCGGCTTAGGTCGCAAAGGCACTTTTTATGAGTGCAGGTTGAGTCCTATTCCTTAGACGACAGCATGTGTCATCATAATAGAGACTGGGATTTCTGCAGAGAGGAACATTTCTGGGGGCGTTTGTGGGGGCCATGGTATCTCAAATACCTGCCACACGTGTACATCCTACAGAAATGTCAGCAAAGAGAGATATCCCACTCCCCACTATGAGACTCGCAATGCAAAAAAAAAAATGCAATCAGTGGTTGGCAGGGGAGTGTACCGGTTCACTTCACATGCTTGGGAGAAAACCTTGAGAAAATAATTAAAATGAACTTAGGTTGTAATTATGGAAGATACAGATTTGATGATGAGGCTGTTTGAAAAATGTTGAATCTCAGAACTTGGTCAATGTATAAGTGCAGGTGTGGACAAAGAACTTGCAATTAAGGAACTCGGCATTCTTAAATCTCATTATCGTCATTTTTCTTAGGGTGAGCCAATCTCATAGGGCTACTTGATCAAACACAGCAGAGGGCAAGAGCAGCAGGGAGTTCATATAATTGAGGCAAAATTGTTTTCACATGGTAGCAAAACTTTGTTCATTATATTAAAAAGGACGACAGTGATTGCGGCTGCATCCAATGCAATTTCGGAGAATCAGAGAGGACGGTGTCCTTGGTTTCCGGCCATTAGGGCAAGATTGTTAGACAACGTTTACTTTCTGCACAGAAGTGAAAGGGAAAGATATTCTATCCTCTTCACTCACCCAAGATGCTTTGTATGTGTTTAATGTGATAATGAAAATGTCAGAGCCTTTGTATGTTCTTATTTTCTACAGCATCCTTCAGAATGAGGTTTTAATAGATAGTTACTCACTTGACAATCGGAGATACTGCATAAGAAATAGAAGTAATAACCTGTTATTCACACACGCACGCACGCACACACACGCACACGCACACACACACATTACTTCGTATTTCAGAATACTGTATAAATGAGCCGAGTTAAATTAACACTACCGGTGATTACTGCATGTCTAAAATCAGAACTGTACTTGTATAATATTCATTAAAGTGTTAGATGACCCTTTCTAATTTATTTTTAAGGTAAAACCCCCCATGGGGGTAATTTTAATTTCCTATCATTTAATTTACTTATATGAAATGTATTAATGAGACTTGCACTATAGAGATTTTTATTTTTAAGTGGACATACACCTTAGGCGTTATAGCGCAAGTGTCCTATTATATGAGATATTTTGTGAACGTACCTACTATACATCAACCCTGCTAAAGGGGAACTAACGACTATAATCCCACAGGATAATGTTTATAAAAAAAAAAGTTAATTGCATTTACTCATACCTAGAAACACATCAAATGGATATGTCATACATTTGACCCTGTATTCCTAAAATAAAAAGCATGACTATATCACCAAGAAACCTTGGTTCAAAAAAGAAGAAGAACAGTTTGGGTAAAAGAAGAAGTTCAGTAAAAATTGCCTCTCCTCTCATTGAGTTATCCTGCTACAATTAGTATATACTTACACCAGACCTATTGAAAATACAAATATGGCAATAATACACTGCTCTGTAAGTATATTCAGCTATTGTATCAGGGGTACAATAACTACACAGACCTAGTTCACATCCAGTGATCACTTTCATAACGTTCAATTTAAAAGCGTAATTGCAAATAATTGAAAAGGCTAGAATGCTGAACCACTTGCACATTTATACATTTAGTTTATGATAAATAATCTAGGGTTTCACTGCCACCAGGGGACTAGACATGAAGACACCTGGTTTAATAAGGAATGAGTAATAATATTAATACATTTAACAAGCATATCATTGTATGTATATTCAGCTGCATATAGTTAATTACCACTTAACGTGATGTTTGCAATGGGGTTGTTTGTTGAAGTAAAGATTTCTTTTCTACTTTCTCTCACTTACCCATAGACAAACTCAGCAAATCTGGTGATATGCAACAGTTATGTCACCATACAAGCAAATATCACGTAATTAACCATGAATATCAGATTTATCATTATTTGTGTGCCCTGCAATGGACAAACATCCAATACAGCAGTGATTCCCAACCTGGTCCTCGGGGTCCCCCAGACAGTCCACAGTCCGGTAGGGAGCTGGGAGGGAGCAAAACGTGGACTGTCTGGCAGGGAGCTGGGAGGGAGCAAAAATGTGGACTGTGTGGCAGGGAGCTGGGAGGGAACAAAAACGTGGACTGTCTGGTAGGGAGCTGAGAGGGAGCAGTGATCTGATCTTAATAATCATTACACCTTTATTGAATCAATACTCACATGAATAAAAAGCCAGGTAAGGGAATTCTATTGAAATATTCCACAAAACACTTTCTCTTTTGTTTCCTCATAAAGAGACAGCAGGACAGCTTGGTATCACTGTGGACGCACAGGTCCAGGGTTATGACTTGACTCTTGCCAAAGGCTCTGCATCTTTGAAGTTCTTCCATGTGTTCAAACAATCCAAAGGCATGTGGTTCAGGTGAACTGGTGTGTCTAAATTCCCCTTAGTGCGTGATTGCGCGTGTGAATGACCCATTGTGTCCATGGGTGTCCATTTCCTCATATCCAGTGCTTCCTGGGACAGGTTTCTGGGCCACTGCAGATTGGTGGTTATGGAAGATGGATAGATTCTACGAAACGCCTGCAGAGCTACTGGTAATAATTTAAGACATTGTGACTGATTGACTCCAAAATGAGTACATTTTAACTTAATTCTAGAGAAAATTAAGTCATTTGTTCTTCCAGCGATATTTACCAGAAATGTTCATGGTAGGCAAAATGCTTTGCCATCATTTGCATACCAATTTAAATTATGCATTTCATATTTAACAATAAGAATTGCGGCAAACTTTTACAAAGTACATTCATTAATTAATAGTTAAATCAAAGGTGATAACAATATCCTCAATTTGACATTTGTCTGTTTATCCTGAGGCAAGCCCAGAGTGAAGAAATCAGTTAATTCTCCAATTACCAGAAAGGTCAACCATGTAAACCTTTGAAAAAGGGAACCTTGTTAAAACCAGAACTGAGACATCAGTCTCAGGAACAATCACATAACTTGGAAGGCAATGCTGGCATCTGCAGAGATTAAAAAGTTTATACAACTGCAACTCAAGTTCCCACACAATTGAAGAGAATGCCCTTGATTACTGAATACACTGGAATGTTCCATGCCTTTTTTGTGCCACTGGTAGGTTGGTAACTACAAGAAAAATATTTATGTTGCTGGCGGTAACAGCTAGAATGTGGTATGCTTGCATAACAACTGAGCGTAGATATACAGCGCGGAGGATTTCCTGCCAGAAGTAGGCAAAGAGTAGATGAAGGCTTCTAAGAAGCTTTCTGTGTTAGGTTAGTGTTTAGGGGCAGTATATGACTCTAAAGCAGCAATAATATGCATTTACATTTCCTCAAGAAACCCAGTTTATATACTTGAAGAAATATTTTGATGGAAAAAGACCACAAACAGTGCACATTAGACAAGGATGTAGCATTGCAGCGGCTGGCGATCATTATGCTTAGATCAGAAGAACCCGATGAAGAACTTCTGGTCATCCTCCACTCTCATCAGTAATGATTCATTCCTCTAAGTTATCAAGGAAAACATGGCTTCAATCTGCAAAAAAAAAAAAGACGAAGATACAGAACCCAATGCATAGCGCTCCTGTATTACCTGAGATGGTTCATTAGTGTGTCCTGAAATTTACGCCGCCACGCCAAGGTTTCCAGTTAACGAGCAGCGCTTAGTACCCCATTAAAGTAACAAGGCAGAATTAATGAAGTGCAGGTGATGGAATGGGCAACTGCGGCTATTTTTAAAAGCAGCCTCACTGACAGCCCCCGCCCATTCCCTGTCAGTAATAAAATCTGACACTAACAAGATCGCATTTTTTTGGGGGGGGGGGCTTGCTCTGTTTACTACGTACTGTTCATCTCTCACTCCTTATCAAACTGTGCCAATTGTCATTTTTTAACCTGCAACTAAAGTACTAATCTAATCTTCCCATCAAATGCATCTGAAAATGTTGCCTCATCCCCAAATTTCATTTCTCGTGTCTCCATTTTTATTACAACTCCATAACCATTAAGTTAAGCAATCGAACTTTCATATTATTTAACTGCAACCACACATTGAACTATTTATTTATGGTGCCCTTATCTCTGTCTTCCAACTGTTTTTTTTGTACATCAGTCCAAATCTTGATAATTTCACAATAAGTCCTTCTAACTATTTTATTAAAAAAAAAAAATCCTTATCAAGGTTTTATGTACCCCAATACTACAGGTCTGCAAAGTGTCCCCTAAATCTCCCTCAGTGTATGATTGTGTGCGGAGGTGGATAGTTCAGGTCCAGAAAGTACAAATATTATGTTTCAACCAACCAGTTGTGTATAAAGAGTCACTGTCAGAGAGTGCGCAACTGATTGGTTGAAACCAGATCTTGGTCTGTATTTGTACTTTCTGGCCCTGAAATGTACACCTCTGCCTGTGTGTGCTGTTGGAATGGCTGTCTTTCAGGGTCTTGCCCTGAGTTCGGGCCTGTAATTCGAGGAAGGGATTGCGGACACACCACACCCCTGTTTGCAGATATGGATATGTTTGCAGGTCTATTGACATACTGACACTTAGTAGTGTCATGCCTTTTTCAGCTCCCTAGTTAACTGTCCATGTCATTAAAAACAATCTGAAAAAATAATACATGTCTTTCCTCCTAATCATACCCCAGTCCCACAAGGCAGTGCATTTCTAAGAGACAGTACAGACTTTTTTTCCTATAACCATGTTTATATTTTGTTACTGGGATTATTGCTTTATTGATTATTGCTACTGAGTTTTCTGTGTACTAGGTATGTACAGATCAATCCATCCATTTTCCATAGCTCGTGATCCACTTGGCTTCATAAGGATGTGAGCTGTGTTCGGGAAAGCTCAGGCAGGATAGATCCTAGACGGGACATCTGTATGTTACATCCGATGCATTTCTATGGGCATAACTCTAACCATAAGTAATCAAGAAAAATGCAAAACTTTTGGCTATTTTATCATTTTTTTGTTGGCCATCTTAGTTTTAAAATTGAGTTTTAAAGTTGTGTTGTGGGAACTGAAAAATGTCAGATATTTGATCCCCACAATGTAATATATACATGTCCCCCCGCCCCACACACACACACACACACACACACACACACACACACGCACACACAGCGTATCAGCAGCCACTTAATAAAGATACAGCTACATGTTTAAGTGCAGCAAGTTAGGTCAAACACTCTCATCAAAGGTACCATGTTAACTTAAGCAGGTAACCATTGAGTTCTGTGCTGTTAACCTCTAGCTGTGCCCCCTATATAAAATAATGGCGCAATAAAGTAAAAGTATTCTGATAAATTGTAAAATAAACCCAGCAAAAGCTATTAGAACATTTTCTTTATAGCGCTAACCCATTTTCATGCCTTAAAATATGAATTTGATATTTTTGAAGCAAGATTTTTATGACCATATTGACAAGACAGATTACTGTTAAAGTGAATAACATATTTTTTCACAAACTAGAAAGAAACACTGTGAAGCCTTGAGCCCAGCGTGACACGCCGCGCCATGTGGCTACGCTAATCAAATTTTACGATTATTACTTATGAACCATGTGCAGCTGACATAAAAGTCATTACAAAATTAGTTTTACCATTAGAATATATCGAACTAAACACTTGGATTGATGAAAAGGCTAATATATCTTAAAAAGATTTTAACTTTGCAATATTAATGCAGTAGGTTTTACACAATCCACATAAAAAGATGAAAGGAAGGGATATTTCTACAGTAAACATACAGTAAACCACAAAGAGCCAATCCCATGTGATGGTTTATTATGTCTCTTAGATGTCAGAATCCTACAGGAATGTGATGCAGCACAGAAGTACTAAATGGGTCTCAGGAGTTAAAGGGAGGTGTTACAGTATATATATATATTCTTATTTTTATTTATTTATTTTTAACAGTAATTTATGACGAGACACAAATGTACTAAGTAAGAGTTTATACCATAAAATATTACTCATTGCCTCTACATGATGTGTACATATATATCCATGACTGTTCATTTGGTATAGGGTGGTAGAGGTGGTACTGTAGGATACTCAACTAAACACAAGATGGACCTGGCCACCTAACTAAAACATAGTAGATATGGTTTTGAAGGAGTCTGACCCAAGAGTGAAGGAAAAGCGGCCAATGAGGGCTCAGCATATACTTTGTGCTTTCTTACAGCTGGAAAAGCATCCCAGGAGGCCACCTGGAGGAACTGGCACAGAGGAGGAAGTAGGGTGAGCCTGTCTCTGGGGCAGTTGGGGTTAAGGGCTATGCTCAAAGGCCCAGTGGTGGATTCACTCTGCTGATCCAGGGATTTGAACTGGCATCCTTCCCAACCCACAGAGCTGCCCCTCAACAAATAATTTTTTTGTTTAATAATTTTTTCCTCAGTGCATAATTAAGCAAATTTTTTTTATAGTTTTGATGACTTCATTCTGAAATGTAGAAAATAGTACAAATTAAACTTTCTATGGGTAGGTGTGTCCAACTGATACTATACACTCACCTAAAGGATTATTAGGAACACCATACTAATACGGTGTTTGACCCCCTTTCGCCTTCAGAACTGC
>JAODKM010000016.1:12624461-12639686 GCA_026780845.1 Petrocephalus sullivani | reverse complement strand
CTGAACTCTATAGTGCCAAGAAGGCAGACCGCTGTTCATGGCACTGAACTCCATAGTGCCAAGAAGGCAGACCGCTGTCTATGGCACTGAACTCCATAGTGCCAAGAAGGCAGACCGCTGTCCATGGCACTGAACTCCATAGTGTCAAGAAGACAAACCGCTGTCTATGGCACTAAACTCTATAGTGCCAAGAAGGCAGACCGCTGTCTATGGCACTGAACTCTATAGTGCCAAGAAGGCAGACCGCTGTTCATGGCACTGAACTCCATAGTGCCAAGAAGGCAGACCGCTGGCCATGGCACTGAACTCCATAGTGCCAAGAAGGCAGACCGCTGTCTATGACACTGAACTCTATAGTGTCAAGAAGGCAGAACGCTGTCATTCATTCCCGCTCCTTCAGTGGCCAATTAGGGCACCAGGCACAGTATGACTAGTCCCCTTCCCTGCTCCATTCCATTCACCTTCCCCACGATAAGCATATTAAACCCTTAATATCATGGCCGGAACAGTTTTCACCCTAATGAACTATTTCAGGAGGCAGTATGAGGGGAATCCTTTAATGGGAGACATCAAACAGCATTGACCCTTAAGTGATGCACAATTGGGATAATAGACTGCATTTTCTGCTGCTCAACCCTCTCCATTTTTTTTTCTTCTGTTCTGGGCCACTGGTAAAGAGCATGCACATATAATTTAGGGAAGAATACGACTCATGCAATCAGAATGGCCGAATCTGCAACATGAGTGCCAGGGCAATTTAGCTGGATGGCAATTGGTGAACATGAAAAAGTTCTAAGATATCAAACACCAACCTTCATACAGATTTAAACACTGTATATTCTTAAATAGTATACTCTTGCTTAAAAAAAGACAATTTGCTAATGACATTGAACGTGCTGTATCCCTCCTCATTAAATTCCAACATGATACCCGAAACTGTAGCTTCCTGTCCACCATGAGCAATATCCACTACTGCAATTAACGCTAACGTGGCATGTCTAAAAAGTGCATGCGACGAGATACTCCACGTGTTATTATGTAGGTGGCAGAGAAAGAAATAATGTAAAAAAATGCCGGATGGTCAGACATTTACAGTACTAGCTATAGGATTTGAAACTATGACCTTCCAGGCAAAGGCATCAGTAAACTGCTGCGTTCACACTGTCCCATTGCCAACTAAACAACTAAAATAACTAAAACACAAAACGAAAACAGTGTCACAAGATTAGTTCCATTCCTTATTTATTATATTTGTTTTTATTGCCTTGAATCGTGAGCAGGGATTGACAAATGTATTTTGTACTGTTACTGCACCATTTATTCAATTAAACGTCCTATATTTGACTATAAAAGATAATAATTAATCTATTTATGGGATATTCTGCATTTTAATATTTTACACAGAAGAGGGTAAATGAAAGTGCTATATTCTGAAGAAATGGTTGCTTGATTATGTGGGATTCACTATAATAATCGAAAATAAATATCTAAATATAAATATATATGAATTCATTATTCATTACAGAGGTTTGAATTGCCATTTGCTGTTTACGATAGTCATTTGTTTCATACACATTTACATTTTTTAGGCGGCTTTAGACTTTATGTTTCCAAAGTGCTTCAGTTCACCTTGAATCATATCATCCAATTGCTGGTTATCTCCACTTATTCTGTTTTGTGGGATACCACAAGATTGTTAAACAATATATTTACAATTTATTTATTTTAATTCAAATTTTTGGTATGGAAACCTCATATAAAATATACTTTCAAATTTTAGTTTCTTCTCCTGAAAGCATCTTTGGAGATGTAACTCTTAAATGTAAATTTTGTGTAAACTATAGTTCCATATATATATATATATTTTTTTTTTTTTGCATCAATGCTATAATTTAGATAACATCTTAAATGGCCTTAAGCAAACAATTATGATTTTATTGTATTGCTATATTATTCTGTATTTGAAAGGAAATATCGGTGAAAATTCTAAACACCATGTACAGGTATTGGACTGAAAACGTACAATCAAAATTTCAAAGAAAGGGCTGGACTTCATAAATGTTTGCAAATGCAGAATCCTGTGACAATATAAAATCTGGAGAAGCCAGTTTAGGAATTTAAATGAAATGTGATCAGATGACATTGTGGATTTTGAAACCAAAACTAATCAGGATTATCCTCGTATCTATATTGGTTACACAGCCCGGGAGCCTGTCATTTGAAAATATACTACATTTTGGCAGTGAACCTTAAAATATGCTTTACAAAGCATATTTATGCAGTGTATGACTACTGTAGTCACTCCACATTGCAATTATTGAATTTTTCACATTTTAACTTGTGAATTATCTCATTGATGACAATAAATACATGTAAAATAAATGTAAATAATGCAGCATGAAAAAGATGGTGATAGAGAAATGCTTATATATATATATATATATATATATATATATATATATATATATTTCTACTGTCTAAACGATGTCAGTTATCAAGCACCACTTTTAGTTTTTATCTGAGTTATTAACATAATGATTAAATGACACACTTACTATTACGGGACAATTGTATAAAATTAATCATTGAGGCCACGCAAGTAAAAAAAAGGCTGTGGTACTATTGGAGAAGTTCAAAAATCAGAAGACAGTGCACATAAAACAATGCCCTCCTTAAGATAGATGTTTAAAAGGTTAGAGAAGAGGTTATTTCAGGATTGGGCTTCCTAGCTACTGTATAAGACACATTCAGCACATGTTTTCCCACCATTTATTGTCAAAGGAGTACATTTTTTATTAAATCATTATGGTCCGTTAAAAATAAAATGTTTAAAAACAGATTATACTTGAGGATTTGTGGTTTCACCCAAAAGTGACCTTAGACAGGAACAGAGAAAAGAGGAAACTGGCACAACGTCAGTTATGCCCTATTGATTTAGTGTAAAAAATATGTTCTTGTTTTGAATTAAACTATAGTGCTTTATTTATTTCTAGCTACTAACTTTTCTTTAAAATTTTTACTTTACTAAGAACTTTTTCCATGTTTCCAACAAGAACGCGGGCAGCAACACACAAGCAAACAACAACAAACAGAACAACAACAACAACAACAATAATAATAATAATAATAATAATAATAATGATGCACATGTTCCTAGTAGTTATTTCACAAATGGTCAGATTCCTGCCGGGATACAAAAATAAGTAGTGATACATTTTAAATGCTTTTTGAAATTATGTCACATGGTCTTTCATATGGATTAAATCTTTTTGTTCAAAGGTTCTCAGAATACATTTTTCTTATTATCACATGCAACATAACAATGTATGACACTGTTTGGGATCAAAGCATTACATGTCAAGGAAAGTCATCACTTTGATGAGACGGTACTTTCATTTTCATAAATGATGGTGCTTCAGAGTTTGACAAAATTATGTGAGCTGAGGAAAAAAAAAAACGTCCTTGAGATGCCTAATGCGTCGCACAGTGTAGGACCATGGGAAAGGGTATCTTTACATGATCCTCGCATTGACACTTGGTAGAGTGAGAGACTCTGGGAGCAGCAACGGCAGATATGGAGTCAATTAGCTTTAAGCTCAAGTCTTTGACGACCCATCATAATACGAGCAAGTAATAAGAAATAAGAAAGAGCGGCGTACAGCGAGCTAGCCAATGAGTGGTACTAGGAACAGAGAAAGTGTGAACGAGGAATGTTAAAAGAATCAGATGGTGGGGGGGGTGGTATCCTCCAATTTCAAATATGGAGGATACTGGAGATCTTTTGATGATAGGTTATTCTTATTGCCCTGCTAATCACAGTGTCTCGTAGAAAGAAAAGGATGCCTACAGAGGGAAGAAGAACTGCTTCCAAAGCCTCTAATTTCCTCTCAAACCAGATTAATTCAGGCACTTCAGGCACAAAGAAACGCTGAGGAACTGGGCATTACGGAAGCACGTTTTCTTGCCCTGACCTTTAATGCATAAAGCAGAGCAGACACAGGGCCATAAATTATTTTTCATGTGGAACTCGACTTATTAAGATCAGTGATTTTGGAGTTGGCAGTTTCTGAAGGTTATGGGGTATAGTGGTTTACTACACGTGTTAATTATTTACTGAAAAATACTATTAGTATATATAATTTTATAAAGATGTAGCAAATCAAAAACAATTCATATATGTGTGTACTGTGTTGGTATTTTGAAACATCAAATAATATATACGTAAAATATTCAATTGTAATATGAGTATTTATGTAAGGTAGGCTACTCTTATAACAACAACTTAAAAACTATTATTATTAGTATTCGTATTATTATTATTAATAATAATAATAATAATAATATAGAAAGGTACCTTTGTCTTTAAAAACCTTAGAATTTTTAAGAAGATAATTTTATAATTTTATCATTATAGATTAGTTTAGTTTCCTTTGAAATGCATATTTTTGAGAATTAGAATTAGATCAGTCCTGATAAAGCAAACATCAGTGTACTTTCATCAGTACTAATAACAACATATTGTTTATTATTACCTTTTTATAACTGAGATGGCTCTACAAACGAAAAGCAAACATATTTTCAAAGCTGAAAATGAAATATGTAATACATCAGTGATTAATAATGCTAAAGATGACAATAATTTGATCTCAAAATGCAATATAGTCATGAAGTACAAGCTAATTTAGATTTATAGTGACTGTAAGGCAGACTATAACTCAATTAAGACATGATTAAAGATTTTTCATTCAGATACCTGCAAAAATAGCTGGCATTCATGGCTATAATTATTGCCTTGTCATTTACATGGAATGATTTGTCTGCTCAATTAATTTGTGCCCACTTTACTGTTGAATAACCCCAATTTTTCACCAGTGTTTGTAAACATATTTCAAATTAATAAACTCATTTTTTATGGGCAACAGAGCTACCATTTAAACAGGAGTAAAAAGATTCGGAGAGCAAAGCCAACATAATCGATAATTCTTCGCTTATGTTTCATCACGTATGTGAAAT
The DNA here is from genome assembly GCA_026780845.1 of Petrocephalus sullivani. Taxonomy (NCBI): domain Eukaryota; kingdom Metazoa; phylum Chordata; class Actinopteri; order Osteoglossiformes; family Mormyridae; genus Petrocephalus; species Petrocephalus sullivani. The sequence goes on along the minus strand of JAODKM010000016.1, from coordinate 12,634,673 downwards.
TTATATGCAGCGAAAGGTTTCCTGTCTCTCCTTCCTTCTCTCCAGCCTTGCTTTTCATTAATTTCATAGGGCCGGGGACAAATTCATTTAGTAATGATTATCTGACTCAGGTACAGCCGATTTTCATTCGCTGTTTATGCGAGTCAGTGACAAGGCCGAGCGGGCGTCTGCTTGTCAGCAGCTCTCCGCCATGTTAAATCAGCTGAGCATGCTTCTCTCTCTCTTCTTCTGTTAATTATGCCCCTGTTCCATCTTCTGTATCTCTACCGAAAAAGGTTTGCGCAAACCAAATGATTTGCTCACACTCAACATGCTGTTATTATTTCCAACTTCAAAGCATGATATTTTTTTTCTTTGTGGTTGTGGGGGGGGGGGGGGGGGGGGGCTGGTGGTTTTTTGCATCTTGTTTCTTTTAAAAGATGCCAAAAAGAAAAAGGAGCAGTCTGCCTCTGTTTTTAACCATCTTTATCAATCATTTCTGGTGGTGGGCTTCCAGCTTTCCTCCCGCTGTTTGTCGCAGTGTGGGCTTCGCGTTGCACTTTCAAACTTTGAAATTAAAAGGAAATGAAATGAAAACAGCTAGAAAATCAAGGATACATTCATTACAGTGTTTTTTTAATGCATAAATTCACACTTCAACACCACAATCTGAAAATCTGTTTGAAGCATGTAAGGTCATTCTTGTTTGGTTTTGTTTTTAGATACTTTTGTTTTGGGTTGTTTGTGGGTTTAAATTAATCTGGCACTGTCACAGATGCATGGGTATCATTGATATCATTACCACTTTCTGCCCCGTGTGGATTTACACTCTGATCAGTTGTGTGGCTATTGAGGCAGTACCACAATTGTACAATTCAAAGCCGGCTGAGGTAAACTGCACATTTTTAAGTCATCTGGATTCCTTCAAATAAACAACTGAACACTTTCAATTCAACAGCTTTGCCATGGTGTTGGCTAACTATATAAAACTTTTAAACACTTTGTTTACTGACGTTATTCTTCTGAAAAGTGAAGAGAGAAAACAACAGATTTGGAAATAGCATAGAAATTGAATTATATTCTTCAGACCCTCTATTAAGCCTGTAAGAACAGTTAGGTTTAGGGTTAGGGTTAAGATGAAGGATGATCCTGTGCTAGGTTAGGGTCAAGGTTAGTTTTAAGATTAAGGAGAGTACATTATCCTGTACTGGATAAGAAGTTAGGATTAGGGTCAGGGTTAGGGTTAAAAGGAAGGAGAACACATGACCCTGTGCTGGGTAAGTGGTTAGGGTTAAGATGAAGGAGAATAGATGATTCTGTACTGGACAAGTGGTTAGGATTAGGGTTGGGGAACCCATTAAGATGAAGGACAATTCGTGTTCAGGCTCTGATGCTTTAGTTCCTTTAACGCCAAAGATTTTCAAAGTGGAGACCAATAACCTGACTGCCACATGGCAAGTAAAAAAATACCTCAGTAACAGGTCAACAGTTTAGTCCGTGTATGGCCACCCTTTAATAACCTTTACATTCCACACAGTCTACACAATTATCTATGTTCCTCTGCATATTTTACCCATAAATAATTATAAAATTTGCCAAATTACAATCTCTCACTATACACCATACTATCCAAGAGGAAACAGTTTGCTAACTTCCAACCACAACACACTTACCAGTGATATCACCATTAATAGTCAATGCATGTCATTCTAGAATGTGCTTCGGAACATGACACTGGTAATTGAGCAGTGATTCCCATTCTTATATCCCTACTGTTATTTCACTGTGCATTCTGGCAAGTACAAGATGGGAGAAGAGCTACCGGGGGAGCCGGGGAAGCCGGTGCTGGCACGTCATTAGGAGCCAGCGAGTCTGTCAAGAGATGCGAACAGTTTGTGGAGCATCTCAGAATTACCCCACTGAGATGAGTGCTCCTTCCCTGATCTTTGAAGAAAAAAAAAAAAGAAGAAAATGAGCAAAACTGTATTTAATCAAAGTAAAATGCTTTGCACATTACAAAAGGAAACAAATGAGCAGATAGAATTGTGTTTAAGCTATCTGCGAGGAGCTCTAAATGTCAAGGACAATGTCCAGACACAAAGCCTATTCTCACCCTGTGGAGAGCCCTTGAGCGTTATTGCCAGAATATGGATATAAATACCATAAATGCACATCAGTGAGCTTGCTAAAGGGTAACGGCCATTGCTTTCATCGAGGTCACAAGATAAAAACAATGCGTCTTCCTTGAAAAGTGATCCTTTTGCCACTCTGAGAAGCGTGATCAAAGGACTCGGTAATTAGCTAAAGTTGCCCACGGTCTTCATTTGGATCTGAACGAGGTTTTCAGAATTATCTCCATAGGTAGGAAGTCACCAAATGCCCTCAGGCTGGAAGGTGATGATCGGACCCAAACTTAATGTTGAATTAACTGTAACATATTTATTTACGGCCTGAGGTGGGTTGGTATCCCGTCCTGGGTTACTCCCTACTTTGTACTCGTTGTTTCCGGGATAGGCTCAGTGCCCCCACTACCCGATATAGGACATGCGGTGTGGAATGAACGAATGAATAAATGAAAGAATGGATATTTATTTAGAAACAAACTTCCCAAGCTAATGGTCAACAGATAAATGATTATTGTCTATTAATTGTTCTAATATGTTTATTCGTATTCATACATTTTTGATACTCTTCCATGAAATTTATCCAGGATGAAAATTATCCATTCATCCGTTTTCCATAACTTTACACCATTTATTTACATCCAAACTTATACTTCAAGTCGATAATAAGTTGGTAAAAATTTTAGAGGAATAAATTAGCAATACATTAAGGTTTTTAGGGTAGTAAGTATTTTGAATAATAATAAAAAAATGCTTTTAGCACATGAATAAATATACACTTTAGATATCCTTTCCAAACGAAAAGAATGTCTGATTATTATTGATTCATCTTTTTGATTTCATCTATTTATAGCAAGAATCATATTTATATCCAACTTGCAATGACTGCATAATACATATGTATAATTACCAAATCAAATAATATAAACTAATTTACTATAATTCAATGCAATGCCATTATATTTAGTATAATTCAACTTGCAATGCTATTATATTTAACTGTAGAATATTGTTCATTCAATAAACCTTGTCTGGGACTTAGCAGAGAGTATTATTCACAGAACAGCACTCAATATGTTATCATAGAGCTGGAGATCAGAGGAACACAAGGCCACGAAGATGTGTCAGTCTTTGGTTTCTGGTCATCTGAAAACGGTTTGGCTTAACCGATGAGAATCTTTAATCTGACTCAGTCATCGAAAAAGAGAAGCAGTAGACATTAATCAGACACCGATGGCAGGAAAAGGGATATTAGATGAGAAACCCAATGGCCTCTAGCATGTGGGAGGTATGAAAACTAATTACTGTAATCCCTTATTTCCAGATAAATCATCCTCTTTACTTCGATATACGAATTTTATAGGTGATGTCATGCATTCCTCTGGAATATTTCCTTGTAATCACTCCAGCTCCTGTTTCGGAAAATGTTTACTAAAACACATAACATTAACATTATTTTTTTCCTAGGTCCACAATGTTACTCTTAGATTTTCCATTGGCTGTGTTTGCCATGAAATAATAATGACCCATTGAAAGATGATGTTGAGATATCTATAAGATCAAGTAGTGCACGAACTGGTATTAATCATTGTGTAATGAATACTTGCTTTGTCTTTCTATTCTGGAAACACGCTTAAAATTTGAATAATGCCCCTACTGGAGATGCTGTACTGGTATCCCATTGAGCGTATACCCCTGGCCTGTGCTACCTGTGATGGGGCCCAAACTTCAAAAAAAGTGGAAGATGGATGGGTGGATGTATGGATGGAGAGTGGGAGCTGCTGTGAACCAGGCACTGATTCAAACAGAAAGTCACTGCGCAATAATCTATAAACTAAAAGCTTATACATCAATGAATCTATTACATTTAAAATTGGAAACTTTACCTCTATAAATAATACAATACCATATACCTGACTGCTTCTGACAGCAAGCTAAAATAATATATATGATCCTGTGCTTGAGATATATATTATATATATATATACACACACACACACACTAAGATTAATGCATATTAATCGTCTTAATTAAACGTCTTAATTCTGCTATATCTGTGCAACATTTCTGGAGTATCCATGGCAGTACAGGCTAACAGACAGGAAACATATATATATATATATATATATATACACATATATATATGGGGCACCAACCCACAGTTAACAGATGTGATTTTAGGGAAGGAGAAAGACAGAGATAGACCGTAAAGAAAAAAAAAAATTAAATGGGTCAGTCGGCAAAAGGCAAACTTAAGTCAAATAAAACAGTTTTCTCCCTGCAGATTCATTTAAGTCGTTCGCTCACAGAATATTCCCCACTTCCTCTTGGAAGTGCTTTTTGAACACATTCTGGGAAAAAACATTTTCACCGAAAATCTATCTTTGATGAATGTCATTCATAAGGGATGCATCAAGTACAATTGTATTAGACTTGACATAAGGAAAAAAAAAAACAGTGTTATTTTAGTTTACTGAAGTTCTAAGCTCTTGGTTTTACGCCACAGCACAAAGTTGTGCGACAGACAAAACTGCCCCTGAAAGCCAATTCAAACCATTAGAGACTGCAGTGTGTCTCCAAATCAGAATAATTTAATTTAGAGCTTAAGTAATTTGGCAACTTTTTTTTTTATTCACCGCCTTTGCGGTTTTAACCACTTCCAGTGCTGTGATCTGTTAAATAATTTGATTTCCTGCCCAGAAATTGAATCAAAACAGGAATGAAGTTCAATGCATTTGGCGTTACATTTAGCTGCTTAGTATTAAATTAATAAAGTAAAACAGAAAACTGATACACAGCTGTAATAAATAGATAAATCTGTTATGACAATGAGCACATCAGGTAGTCTGTAACTCTTTGCAGACTCTTTTCCTTATGCTTATGGTATGCATTACATTTTTGGGGAAATGTGAGTAACATTCTAGATACTTAAAACAGGGTAATAAAATAAAATCATATTGACTGCCACTGTGAGACATGCTGGACCAGACAGAGTATGATACTTTTTCCATGGATACATTTTCTGCTTGACAAACTGCATATGAATGCTCAGTGATATATAGGAGGTTAATGCAACTGTAACATTTGGCTCACGGATCTGCCACTTTTCTCTAAACGGACCATTGATCAGCTCGTATTTATTGCTTTAATATAAAACTTTTCCAGCCATATCTACGACAGTAACTCACAATATAAGTGTAGTCACCCAAGTGCTTTAGACAACAAAAAATGTTCTTTAACAAACTTAATTTGACTAGGGACGGACACAGTGCGTGATAAAAATACAATAAGATACAACATATTTTAAATACATACATATAGCAAAATATACGAAAAAATCTGAATATGTCCCATCATTCTTTGTAGTAATGGTGATTTTGAATTCTTATATACTGGAAATATATAACATTCATTCAGATGTATAGTTAGAATGTACAGGATGAGCACTGCCCTGAGAATGAGTTGTACTGTGTATGTGAATCTAGGCCCCAAGGTCTGCATTGTTAGCCTGTCCGAACACACTAGTTCCAGTACTCTATCTGGCCTGACAGGCATGGTTAAAACTCTTCGGTGTGTTTTCGCCATTCTTTACCTTCAATTGTAGTGGGTGACAGCGGCTCTTTCTTGCGCGGGTGCGAACGCATAACCATAGAGGGCAAATTTGTGAAGTGGATTAGCAATAGTGATTTAGTGGAGGGACTTGGATTAAATCCACCGAAAAGACCAAAGACGGGAGAAACACAATGATGTCATAGCACTTAAGTAAAGTAAATAATGTTGGCATTGAGCGGAAACAATTGTGCAACACAATGATGTACCAGAGCAACACCTTACGCTAAGAGAAATCTGACCATGGTTTAAGGCTTAACAGAAGCCAGGGATTCTTGAGATAGAAAGCATGTCTACACTAGTTTCCAGGATCTGGTGTCAGATGACGTGTAGCCCCTAAGGGGACACAAGGACTAATTCGCGAGATGTAGGCATAGCACGGTTGCTGGTAGACTGCCGTACATAGGTCCCTCAAACTTGTTATATGAAGGATCTTTAATAGATTACTAACTTCTGAAACACTACTCACAGCTGCCCACCAACGGAGAGTCAAAGTGGACAGTAAAGACTTCTGATTGGTTAACCGGAGAGGTGTGATGAATAACACATAAAGAAACAGCCAAATAATATTTCCTGGGGCTAAACACCAGTGTAACACAGCTACAAGCTACAAGCAATTTTCTCAAAAACTGCAGGCTATAATAATCACAGTAAAAATCTGCCGTGCTCACAGGATAAGCTCTGGACACCACCAGGCAAGTTCAATAAGTGAAAACGAACATTACGCAGCTAATTATTAATACCATTATCAAAAGTTTACATTTATGTTTATCTCATGGCGTACATAAAAAAAATTATTTGTTTTCCTGGTTATCTATAAAATCTATAAAAATAATTCTGTAGAATTTACAATGCCTATGGAAAATATATTCGGAACTGAGACCAGAGTACTTATATATTATTATAATTATATATAATTAACCACTTAAGTTATTTTATGATTAATATCCGGAAGGAATACTACCAGTACAGCTCTATAAATACTGTTGATGAAACATCTGAAGTGTCGATTAACGTGATGCAGTAGATGTTCAGGAACAACTTGATTCCACGCTTTTGTGCAAATCACTGTTATTGAAGTGCAAGCAGAAAAATCCCAAAACCATCAGTGGTTCGCTGCTGGTGGAAGAACATGGCAGCCTAGTAAAAGGCATGAGAGATTCACTTGGTACAAAAAACAAACCAAAGATGACAAAGGAAATGACTCACTGACCTTTAATGAGTGACTCTTTGTATGATCAGCAGGCTAGCATCTAAGCAAACCCTAAAAACATTTTTCTTATCTAAAGAGATACTGTCCTGATATGAATTTGCATCAGTTTCCATATTAGGAGGACAACTAACAAATGCCATGACCAATAAATGGTACCATAATAAAAAAAACATCCATAGCTGCCAAACTGACAGCAGTATAACAACCACTAAACATGCCACCAGCAATTCAAAGCGACGGTAAAAACAAAACAAGTTGACGATCTTTCATTCCAAAAATCTGTTTCAAAGTGGATTGGGTTCAATTTATGAATTCTGTTGTTTTTTTTTTGTCTGCAGGTCTGATCAAAAAAATCCCCCACCAACTGTTGATCTGGTTCAGATCCTCTCCCCATGAAGAGAATAATGAACATGGGCATCAGACCTGCATATACAGCATGTGGCATTGTCCATTATCAAAGTGTACGCATACATCTTTCATCACTATGCTTGATTAAATGTGAGCTCATTTTACAACGACACAGTTCAGCAGTGATACACACAGAGAACTCGTTCACATGATTGCAAGTCATTGCTCCATGCTTCAATTTACACGATGTAACGCATTAATCCAGCTTTGATTGCCATAGCTCAACCCTATATGTGGTATGCTGCTGCAATGTAAATATTAATACATAGCTGACTAGAGCTATGATAAACATAATCAAATAAAATTAATTTGTCATTAAAGCAGATAGAAAAGGCCTAACACATTGTTATCAACCACAAAAAATATGCAAATATTAGTGTGTTTGTGTGTGTGTGTGTGTGTGTGTGTGTGTGTGCTGTTATTTTCCATGCAATTCTGACAGATGCTTTGGTATATATGAAGTGTCATTAAGGGAAGATATCGCACACGCTGTACGACAAATAGATTTCTATAGATTAGAAAAATATATATTTTCAAAAATCAGATGACCTGAGAAATGAAAAGCTTAACAGAACGTGATGCTCGCTTTCCCTACAATACCTTTGTAAATTTGACAGTAGTTGCAGCTCGGTGTCCGATACATTTTGGCAATAGGGTAACGCGGTAACAAGGTTGTCAGCTTCATCTGCAGGGTCCATTACATGCTTGGCACACATTGAGATTTTTTACCAATATCGTGACTTTCTCCAGCAAGGACTTCATCCTCATTAGTGGAGGCTTAATGACTATATTATGTCTTGTAGCCTCTCTTGGTTATGAGCAAGTTGGGGAGTCCCACTGTGGTGGAGCTTATTTGCAGAACACCTCTTGATATGAAGTATGCAATTCCAGGAACAAGGTGAGAGAAATTCTCTACTCAACACCTGCTACAGGGGTTCTAGTCCCAGGGTCCATGGACTATCTCTGGGATACTTCAGATCACCACAGTTTTCTTGCTCAATCCACAGTAACACAATGTGTTAATCATTTGTGGCCCTGTTCCAAGCCTTTGGTGTATTCTGTTGTCCACTACCAGCAAATGGCAATAAATGTGCAGTAAATAACACAGCTAGCAGCAGGAAGTTCATCCTGTCTTGGTGGGAAGCAACATTAGCGATTAATGTTTTGATGTCTCAAAATCAGATGGTCTTCTGATGATGCCGGAAAGTTAGGGAACACCTGGTTAGAAATGTTTTTGAGTGGCAGAGTGCCATATTACTTCTGAAATGTAAACATGCATGGCACACCAAATCTGAGACATCCCAAATATACAAACAAAAAAAATATGTACGGTCCATAAAATACAATACCGAAGCCTGCAAGCACTTGGACAAAGCTCACTTGTAAAAAATGTAATGTGCGATCTCTTTTTCATTGTAACTATGGCTCATTCTTCATGATTATTTAATTAGGAAATCTATAACTGTGATACCTTTTCTGGGTCCTGAGGCAAAGGGAGAATTTCAGAAAACAAAGCACATTATAGCTAGCTGCCTGTTGCCTGAAGCCAGAGACTGCTTGCTGGTTGAGAGGGCCACTTGTGGCTTGCTCCATTGCAGCGATTTAGCTTCTTGGAGAGCAATGTCGGCGGACTGTCAGTCAGACACCTTGACTGACAAAGGGGGAGCAGAAGAAAATGCTATGGTAGAAAGTTCAACGTAACCCAGATTTGGTAATGAATTGCCTACCATCTGCCACTGAAGATGCAGATAAGCCACTGTGGTTTGAGTGCGTAGCATAATAAGGTAAAAGAGGTACATTCTTCTTTTTCTCTTCACACCAGCGTATTTCGGCAAAGACGCGCTCGGTTTTTCCAACGTAGGGGTTATTTCTGGGATCATAGTACAACCGTGTCATTACGGTTCCTTTCTTTTTTTTGGTAAGACTCTTTTGAAATGAATGTGAAACGGCATCATTAGAAGCCTGTATCACCAGAATAGGAGTGAATAAAATGGGACAGTTGTTTATCACATGTAGAATGCTGAATGGGTTTTCTCTGATCTAAATTGGAATACAGAACGCTAACTATGTCTTTGGCTACCGTCTTGGAGCTAATGACTCGAATAAGTAAATGCATAACAGTCATCATTCATATGTTTGTGTGATGCTGGTGTTAGTCACACTACCAGGGTCTGTCAGTACCATGGATAGCGAAAGCATGCAATATTCACATACTGACTGGTTATATCTTCTCAGAGAAGCTGTTAGCAGTAATCATATGTGCTGGCTTTAAAAAATGGTTTTGTGTTTTTATGGCTTCTATTATTTGTTCATATATTTCACTATTGTATGCAGCAGCAGATGTTTTGTACCGTGTAGGTCAACATTAAGTAGTCATCATAAAATTATAGCATTAAAAATTGGGTATTGGAGTTGGTTTGAAACATGGTAATTTAAGAAACCCCAGCCTGGAAAGAGATAGCTACTGTCCCGATCTTAAAATAAAAAAATATTGAAAGAAATAATGAAAAAAAGCATGTTACTGAACACCTCTTTAAGCACCTTCTCTTGCATTAACACCAACATGTCTGATGCATACTGAAAAAAAGATCCATCATGAATAAATAAATAGTTCTAGAAAATTTCAGTAGGATGCTTTACCTTGCAGGGAATATTATCCTTGGCTTTTGATACTAGCTCTGCTGCGGGGAGAGACTTTCAAAGATAGCAGGACTGAAAAATTGCCAGGCTCCCAAAGACCCCCTGCTGAGTGTGTCAAACTAAGAAATCTCTCTGAACTTGCAGAATTAAATTCATCTCCCCATCTCCAGTGCTTCTCCTTGTGGAGGCGAGCTTCGTCCTTGTTTTTTTTTTTTAAGACCCTCCATGACAAAAGGGGGG
>JAODKM010000016.1:12603031-12624440 GCA_026780845.1 Petrocephalus sullivani | reverse complement strand
ATGGCATCTTTATTTCCTAAGATCAAATAAGGGGGGGGGGGGGGCTCCTTTTTTACATTTAATGAGAAATATTATTCACTTCTTACCTCCCCTTAAATGCATGCTATGATTCTACAGGGGCAGAGGCACTTTTATAGCGAAAGGTAGCACCAGACGTAAACAAAATGTTTCAACACTATCAAAAAAAAAAACTGAATTGGAATCCTTGCAGGCAAGCTCGTTATAATGGCTTTACCGTTGTCATTGAGAAGATCCGCATGTGGAAAATAAATAAATATGAAGAAATAGTACATCCCGAATAAAATACTATATTTGTAAAGAACCTTTCATCTTGGAATCCCAAAGCACGGGCGGTGACTCAATCTCTGCCACCATGTGTTGCAGCCACTTGCATAAGGTATGGCAGATCTTTAGCAGTCTAATGCCACACAGTGTGTGTGTGAAGAGACAGAGGAGAAGCATGGATTCTGACAAGCCAATTTTCAGGGAGGGGACAGTGGGAGGAATTAGTTAGCCGGGCTGAAGGAGCTAGATTGGGAATGGATGGATGTGTACTGTAACTAAAGCGTTTAAAAGTGAAATGCACAGTTTCAAATAATCACATAAATTCGTCTCCTTTGTGAGTGCTGCCTTTTTTTATACTAAAAAATATGGATTACACTGCTGGGGAATTTAAACAACATAAATAACATTAGGCACGTACATATTTCAAAGAGGCCTTGAGGTTTGATAAAAAATACATGCCTCTAAATCAATGTGACACTAAAATCAATGTATCAGTCATATTTAAATCCACAGCGTTATGAATATTGCTGCAAATATAGGCTGAAGAGGCAGTGATTTCAACCCTCCAATAAATTGACACATTAAGTGTAGGATTAGTTGGCTTTCATTGGCACTGTTTATATACAAATACATATAACCTAAATTGTTTATAAAATAGACATATTAATCATTCATTGTCTTGCAGCAAGTGCATTGACATTTTGTAAATATGTGATGTTTTTATAACAGATAAAAAGTGATATGTGGCTCATAATGAATGAACTGGCATTGAGAGAGACTGTTTGGTCAGATACAGCAAGTGAATCATACAATCAGACATGGCGTGTTCTTAAATTGTACATAAATAGATATTTTGTGTATGTTCTGCATTTTGTATGAAACTATTAAACGCGATGTGGAATCCCAGGGATTATTTAGATAGCTAAGTTTGAGTACAGTCTGACGAATTGAGATGTTTGATTGATTAAGACAACAAAGAAGACCAGAAGAATTTATTTACTGCTCTCATATCGAGTCAGAGTGGATATAGTAAACAAAAACAACCGTCTGTTTTTCGTATTTTCGCTTCGCCTCTCTGGAGTTGTCATTCCAAATTCGCAGATTGAGAAAACAACAACAAGAAGTCAGGCAGCAAATTTTTCAACTAAACCTAAAATTTTACTCAGGATATCACACCTGGTCAGGTTGCACTTTCTGATGAAGAGAAGTGCACTCAGCAGGGAAACAAAACATTTAAGGTAAATCCAAAATTCATCCAAATGTTAACAACTTGAAAGTAGATTGGTCCAGCCGGCACTGTGCTCTGACATCTAGGCTTCGCATTGCAGCTACCACACACAGATATAGAGGGGGACTGGATGCAGGGCGTTCTGATCCAATTGAAATGGAAGAATGTCAACAGCAGTAAGCAAGACAGATGAACAGTTGCTCTCCATATTTGTTACTATCCATATGCAATTAAATGGTAGCTTGTCTTCATATGTTTTAATTCTTAAACACGTTAGCTATATGACAAGCAGGGTAGGTGTGCTGAGTGCCTTAATACTTGCATTCTAAATTGTTAAATATAAATGAATAATTAAAAGCACTAAAAAATAAAAGACTAAAAACAACCAGCCCTATTGTATGTATGAAGTAATTATAATAGAATATACTACACATATTCTATAGTTGAATCATCTCATGAGTAAATAAAAAACTGCAAACATTATTATGAGCTGGCAGCTTTCAAATTCATCTTTGCAGCTGCCGCTGGCTTCTGCATCTGGACTTGACCGTTTAGCGTGCCACCTACTCAGGATAATCATGTAATCTATTGCAGGTCGGACACACCACTGATGTAACGCATTTTCTGCATTTTTTTTGTTTTTAAAGTGGCAGTAAAAAAAACGAGTAATGAGAATGCACTGACACATGCACGCACGCAGACACACCAGCAATGAATGTGGAACCCCGGCAAATGGCTTCCTGGCCTGTAATTCCATATCATGATGATTGACAGGCCAAACATCGTTACTTGCTTCAGAGACCAACTAACAACATCAGGACACTGCAGGTGAGGGTGAACTTGTGACAGGAATAAAAGCATATTGTTGACAAATTTCTCTCATTAGAGGAAAAAAATGCAGATGTACACTGTACACGGTGCATGCATAAACACCACGCGTTATGCTATTAACCGCTACACTGCCAGTCAACCACAACTGTCATTGCACATAATGCATAATGACTAATGGCAATGGCCCTGATATTTTTTGTACATGGAGCATGCATATCAACAAAGACTTTATGGAGCCCCCAGTTCAATCCCCAAATCCACAATACTTCTCAGTCAATCAGTTAATTAACGAAAAAACTCACCTAATTAACGAGCCACACAAGAACACAGAGGTTTGTCATGTAGGAGACTCAGCTGTGTGTTGTATGAAAATGCAGCAACCAATTAAATATGCAGATAAAAACATAAAATAACTTGTTTTTAGGTAGATGTTGATAAATGAGCACAGCGGAGCACTGCAAACGCTGAGAAGTAAATAAACTGTTAGTTTACAGTCAAATAATTAAATAATTAAACCATGTGTCTGAAATTTGCTGTAAATGTCTGTGTATCTTTCAAATTTGCACTTCATATGGACCAAAACAAGAAATCTGTATGTACGTAACACCAAAGCCACACTGTTATTGATGAAAATGCAGAGACTTTTGGGTCCATCTGTCTCTTAGCTAAAAATTCTAAGAGAGGAAACACCAGATCTAACTGTTTTACACAGATATGGTTCAGAAATGCACCTATGAAGCTGTGTCATCAGGCTTGTCCCTCTGCTGTTTGTCAAATGAATGCTGAACGTGCATTAGCTAAACGGACACTGTGGAAAACTGGTGAAATTAAAAATTACACTACAAAGATTAATGACAATTTTTGTATCATATGGGCTCAATATAAATATCTACAATGAATTAAGGTCCAGCTGAAGGAAAAAAAATATCTATATGTGAAACTTAATTACTGCTTCCTCATTTCATCTATATCGCAACCAGCCTGCCTGCAGAATACATTAGCGTAAAACTTAAATAGTTAACCAGTGTTTACTGTGAATTTTATTGGCCAGACACAGAAGTGATGCTAAATCTGCATTTTGCATGAACAATGAAGATGTCTTACTGCCTAGCAACTATGATGATGTCATCACAAGAAATATATTCAGATTAATGTAAAGTGATTTTAATAAGAAAAGGGAATAGATTTTTCATTTTTTCTTTGTTAAACAGTAAAATAATGTTGTTATAAAAGTCACTAATAATGTGACCAGATTAATTTCCCAGAGAAGGGAAAATGAAAAATGGTCAGTGGTATCTGGACCAACAAAAGTATTTTACAATACTCTGCCACATACCGAATCATTTTCCACAACTTACCCTCTGTGTACAGTTTCTTTTGTTTCAGGGAAATGTGTGTGGGCTTCCAGCTTGTATCTGGATAATAAAAATATAACATGCTAAAGACTTTGGATAAACAGCAGAATGTATGCATGTCTGGATGTTTAACATCATGATCCTGCATTTCATATTTTGTTGTTTTAATGTATATAATGTTATATATAAAGGTACTATGCTGCCAATTCTGCATAATAATAACACAGATGGTGGTTTGCAAAAAAAAGCATCAAAACTGAAATCAAATTCAGTAAGTCCATTAGTCTCATGGCAGCCCAACAAGTGACCTTGATAATGTTGATGAAGGACAAGGTAATGTTTATATTGTTCATTTGTTGTATGGTAATTTCGATGGCTTTAAATCAAATTTAAACTAAGTTTTTAAAACAACAACAAGAAATTCATGTGAAATTGAAATCAATAGCATGGCCTCAGCAAAAGCAGCATTTTCTCCTATATTTTGCAACAAAAACAAATGTCGCTTTGTTTTTACTATATGTGAAATTGTCTAATAGTCTTAAAATGGACTTAAGTTGAACATCACCGCTTCTAGCTGTTTTGTTGGGTTCAACTCCTTCGAAATGAAACCCAAGGGGCCAAAGGTAAATATCATGCAAGAAGAATCACGTGCTAACAATTCAATGTGAATCTGAACATCGACCTCCGAATTCTTTCACTCCTATAATGATGTTCAATGCCTTCAATGAACCTCTCACAGTAATCTGCAGAATAAACTCGTAAAGATTTACATTTCCCGAGTGGTCTGCACTTGTGGTGGAAAGACAACATTTTAATTTCTCCATAATTGACTGACTGAATGGACAGTCCCCATGGAAGTGCACCAGCAAACACAAATGCAAAGCAATTCTGTCATTTACTGGTGATTTACCGCAGTCTTAAGGGAAAAAAAAACACAAAAAGACATTCAATTCCTATTAGTCAAAATATTTTTTCTAGAAAGTAGAAACTGTAAATGACTTTTCCATATATATTCATAACAGATTTTAGGGCCTAAATAAATACAATTTGAACATTAATTCTCATTTTATTGACTTGTTTCTTGAAAATATTGGGGGTTTTTTGTGCAATCTTTTGGCTGCTGCAACCATTTATGCTATAATTAACTAAATAAAAAAAACAGGTAAAACAGACAGATGAATACATTGGAAACACAGACAATTTTTCAGTTAAATGACAAGGGCGATGGTGAAACTTCCGTGCCTTTTTGTCACGAGGCTCACACTGCTTCACCACAGCATTCTCCGTCAATTCAAGCCAAGCCACCCTCCCTTCGGCCATGTCCAAAACCTGCCTATAGTCTGGCATTCCGAGCATCGGGCTTATGACATGGCTAATACTGTTTGCGAGTGTGCAGCAATAAGCCGCCTTCTAGGGGCACAACCATGGCAGGTCATTTCTATATCCTATGTTGCTGCAACTGCTGATTTCACACAACGGGGAGAGGAATGCTTAGGTGTCTGAATGTATCATTATATCCTGTGCCCTCTTCAGTTAACAGTGGCTTCTGTGACCACTAACTGTAGTTGATTTCAGCATGACTTTGGTACTATACCAGCAAAGACAGTAGCTTCCTTATATTAAATATTAATCCGTTGTTCACCCACGTATTACTGCTGATGTTACATCTCTGGGTGAAGCCTTCTCTGAGCCTTCACTCTCTTTCATCTCCATTTTTAATTACACGTGGACTCGATGAAGAGAGTGATGGATTATATCACCTTACATGTTAATGTACAAAGCTTGTGAGACAAATGACAAACCCAAGCATTAGTAAGAGGTATTTAATCTAGCAGATGCCGACCATATTGCAATGAATATTCTGGAACATGGTGGATTCAAAATTTACCCAGATTCATTTTTTATATATAGGTGTCTCCATAAAAAAGGTCCAAAAATACCAATATTCCTTATTCTTAAATCCATAATAACTACTGACCTATAAGTTTTGTATAAACTGAGATTTGGAAAGAAGTAACTGAATATTGAATAACATTGAACAATTTTCTATTCACCACAAATTAAAAAAAGGCAAAAAAGGAACGATAAAATTTGATAGAATTAATGGGACACGATCAAATTACCTTTTTCCTTTGTCATGAGATTAAAACAAGTAAAACAAGCATGACTACAACACTGAAAATAAATTTAGAAATGTGCACAAATTAAAGTACAACGTCCCATGTTTTTGAACTGCAATACATCCTTGTAACTTGTCTGTTCCTTCACCAGTTAAGTAAACATTTCGTCTTGACTGTGCTTTCTCAGACCCGGAAGACCCAATAAAAGAGCTGGAGGAATCCCTGTGCTCTCATGTCACTCATGGTAAATGGTAAATATTTCACTGTGATATTACATTACAACAACTCTTAAATATCTGTACTCTTGGGGACGTCATGTATTGGAACAGAGCTTATACGAATTGCTCCAGATAATATGACCTTTCCTCCTATATTGATTAGCTGTATATTGGTTTATGATAGGGTTTTCATTTACTGGTTTGTTTAGCACAGTACTACGGGAACAAATCTTTGATTTAACTCTTTACGACACTTGAACGGCTTATCTGGAAACAAACCCATCTCTGTCAGATGTGAATTTCCTAATAAATCCATGAAGTGTGAGAATGAATTAATCAAGGTGGATCAGGTGATAGTAAATCCCAAAGAGAGACGATGCTGGGTCGTGCCAGGTTCTCCTCAGGGTCATAAACTGGCTCTTTCTTCCCCCCTTACTGGGGAGTTGGATTGGAATTCATATATATATAAAAAAAACTGGCAGTGTGGATCTACTCTGTGTCTTGTGCCTGGCCAGGAGAGAAAAAAAAAAAACGTTGAAAACTTTATGTCAAAAAACCGCATCATTAGGGCACCTCCTCTACAAGATATTGCAGGCTAACTCGTATAGACACAAATTTCCTATACAGGAAAACAACCCTGTCATGATTTTAAATAGGTATCCCTATTTTGTGGAATAAATTATTAATGAGAATATCAAAAATGTGGAGGGTCATACAGCAGTTTTGGTGAAAGCGAGTATAATGTTGCGAGAGGAGTGTGTTGCCTTTAGTAGGTAACCTGTTAATTATTCTGATTGATTAAATGTAGCCTAGATCGCTCCTCACATACCTTATTCTTACCATAGTAAGTGATGGGAGAAAAACGTGCAACAAAAGATCACGCAATGAAGCAAAAGCTCATGCAGATATTTTACAAAATAAATATCAGTAGGACCACTTTTAGTAAGATGTGAATGTGATATTTTGAAAATAACATGATACAATTACTCTACTGTACCTAAATAATGTAAAGCTATGGCAAATCAAATAATTTATATTCTCTTGCATAACTATAAAAAATGTATGTCTTAATTCTATTTGTAATAATAATTAAATTATTGAACACAATGATAAAATATATGACATACTTATGAAAACCTATTGGAAAAAAAACTGAAAATATTTTTGTAAATTAATTTTAAGATTATACCATCCCCCCCCCCGAATTTTACAGAGCATATTAAACAGTATTAAGACGTATGTTGTAACCCATACATCTAAAGGATAAAAGTCTCTCCCCAAAAAATACACAGAGATTAACTATATTTCTTGCATTTCTCAGATTCCAAGTAAATTGTTGTAATGTCTTAGCAGCATCTAAAACATAGATCTCTGCAGGGTCCTAGAAAAGGTCCTCAGATGTCATTTCATGGTTTTACTTATACCGGTGTAATGAGATATAAAAATAGTAACTGTTTTTTCTCCTGATATCCATTCAATCAAATATAATTGAATTAATTTTATGGTGAATGACATGTAAATCTAATATTTCTTTAAATTTTTTTCCAATATCAATGTCAAGAGAAATATTTCAGAAGCAAAGATATTTTTTTTGTTGAAATATGTCTAATGGTTATCTTATAAGATAGTTTTATAGAGAAGTTTTATAAATTTTGTCAACAGAAAAACAATTTTGTTTAAAATATAATGCACAAAAGTTGATCAAACAGCATATGGTAAATTTTCATTAGAGACAAAGGTGAAGAGTACTTTGTTATTGTTTAAATAAATTCTATTTAGCTAAGCCAGGCTAAATAAACAATATACTTTTTAAGCATTTCAATTACTGACATCATCTGTTTAAAAAATTATGAAGACTTTCATTTCAAGCTGATGATACTCTACACTTAGGAGTGATCATTTGAAAAGTTTACAAAATATAAAGTATAATTGTTATGTTTATTTCTTTACATTGTATTGTAAATTTAACCAAATAAAGTTTTTCATTTATTCAAAGGCATTGTATTTATAATTTTTAAAAATTAAGAAAGTCAATTAATCATGTGTCTACATTTTCCGGTATTTTGCATTATATGAAACTATTTTTAAATGCTTAACTATAAAAGCAAATTAAATTTATCATTTAATTATATTGAAATTGACAGAAAAGCACATTAATGCAAAACAAATAAATTTCCGCAAGCATGGTACACCAAATGTAAAATGCTGCATATGTGTTTATCCGATTTATTTATTTATTTATTTTGGAAGAACCAGCCACTGCAGTAATTATCTACAGTAAGCATCAACACCCCATTGCTAGTTATAACAATTTACAACAAAACCAGACTGACCTCATTGAATGCACTTGGGTTCCACTTGTGGAGACGTTTCTATAAAGCTACTTTAGTTGGTTTGTGACAAGTCAAGGCTGTTGCCCCAGCATTACAGCATTTACATCTGCCATGTAGGCTGAGGCACTTGATCTCGGCTAACCCCTCAGCGCTGGACAGTTTAATCCTTACGCCCAGGGTTACTGCTGGCCCCCTGTTATTTCGTTCATGAGCTGAATGTCAATATGCAACTGCCGTTCAGCCTCGAGAATGGTAAAAAGAAGACATTTGGAAATGCATCATCATTATACAGTAAAGAATTTGTGGGGAAACTAGCACTGTGCATCATTCTTAAATCTGCCAAACAAGTACGACCGGTGCTACAGGAGGACAGCAATAATATGCCGTAAGAATACTGCAAGTAAGCAGAAAGAGCATTCGTGATGGTGCGAGTTAAGGGTTCTGCGTAGCTTTCTGTGGTTTTATAGCCTAATAGAAGTATTGCAGCCAACAGCTGCAGGCATACATACATGCAAGCTTAAATGTACAGTAAAGTTTAATAACATGTCAGAGCCCCCAGCCCCGAAGCTCGCGTGACTTGATTTCATACGGTTGTTTAACGTATGTTAAAAACCATTGCAGCAGTCAGCATGCTGGGCCTGAAAACGGTAAGATATGGCCGAGCCATTTTCGTCAACCAGAGAAGAATCAATTATTGGATTTAGTAATCACAGGTACAGTGGACCTTTTCAAAGTGAGCGGTTGCCATGGAATTCTCCTGGGTTACAAGTTCATTTCTAGGTCAGAGACATAGAAACCGTGAAAGCAGAATCACTAATGGGTCTCTTCTGTAAAACATTCTTACCTTTATTTTTTTTAATGCACATGTTTCTTCAGTATTACGGTTTGGAGCACAGTTTCCACTAAGCTCTTAGTGCACCAGTTTCGCACATTTGTTTGGTAAAAAAAGAGAATGATTGCTACTCACATTTGATGATGACTTCAGATGTTCTTGTCATCATTAACCTGCAAAAAAAAAAACACATGACACATGTCAGGAAACATGTGATGTGGGGCAGACATGGTGAACCAGAAAGCATCCCGGTACTCCTCTGGTACTGCTTCCGAAACTAATGGCAATAGTCGGTTAACAGTTCAGTTTTAGGTATTATCAAGCACAATAAATTAGGCCAATATTGTAGTATAATATATATAAATAAAAAATAATAATATGCAGGTAATATAAATATAAAAAATGAAATCACACAAATGTGATTGCACATTTGTTAAAATATATATATATGTGTGTGTGTATATATATATATATATACACACACACATACACACACAGTATATATAGTTAATTATGTATGTGTGTGTGTGTGTGTATATGTATAGTTAATTGAATATGAATGTCACACTGCATGCAAGCTGGCAGCAGCCTCCCTTCTCTCTCTAAGCAACACTAGAGCCCCATCTACTGGAACATAAAATATGCTGGACAAATCCATCACTCGTATTACATTTTAAAAGATCTATCCACCTGCACAAATACGCATTACACAAAATTATGTCCTAAACATTGCACAACCACTGAAAAAAAGCTTGTAAATATATACTTAAATAACAGAATGGCAAAATGTTTTATTTATGAAATTATATACATACACATCACAAACTGTTTAGTGTGTTAATTAGTTTATTTGCCTTACAATGAATACATTTCTTTCACCAGCAACAATGCTGTTAAATTGTGACTGTGTAAAGTTTGCATCATTTAATAAACACTGGTTTTCCACAAACAACTCAAGATCCATAATATGTTTTAAACCCACTTCACATCAACCATTTAAATACACAGAGTACATAGCAAAAGGCACTCAGAAATGATGTTTAAATGATCTTCATATTGGTGTAAAACTATGATATTATGTCTGTAAAAATGTGCTCACTTAAGCTTATCCAAACCACTCTGAAAGTCACCCCAGGATTTGCAACAATCATCCTACACACCAGTATATTTTTTGACTCAGCCACTAACACACCATGTTTGGCTAATTAAAACCTCATTGACTTTCTTAACTGATTAGATTAATCAATGTAGTGAGCCGGTGGTGAAACAAATACATAGAATGGCTGGGGTGCCTCTGAAGAGAGATTTGGGAAGGAAAGAGATGTTCTTCCAGCCATTAGAACGTTTTATTGTTTCACTCTTAATTTGCATATGTGTTAATGTAATAAATTGCGTCTTATTTATGATAAAATACAAACTTATTACCCAGATAAATAGCTGTAAACATTTCCTCTGATTGCCTAACTTTGCGCAGTACTGAATGCCAGTCAAGCCCATGTTGACGATATCCATGAGAAACCTGCCATTTCACAGCGAATGTTTAACAATAAGAAGTAACTGCAATGTTCTTCTAAACTGATGAAGGACTCATGAATGAAATATATTAGTGTACTGTACTCACAAAGTTCACAAATAGCCAATGAGGAGGATTGTTCAGAGGTATAAAAAATCATTGCGCAATTATAAATTATAGAGGTTTAATTATAAATTATACATAAATGTTTGGTCACAGTCTGTACTGCTAAACCCATATTAAAAATGAATTGATGGATGAAATGTTTTATTTTCTTTAATTTCATTTATTCTTCTTGTTTATTATTATTTAAAGTTAACTGGAAAGATACTACGTTACAAGGTATTAAGTTTGACATTGGGGGCTAATTTTCGCTTTATAAAAAATAAAAAAGTAACAAAAATAAAGCAGCCATTTATACTGCCCAATATTTCTTCTTAGCGAATAACACAACCCACGGGGAGACAAGACATTGGACAGCGCGGGCGAGTCGGGACCGAAGTCCGACCGAGCATGAACATTTCAGGTAAAGGCTGAGCCCGAGGACAGGCTGGAAGAGCAAGCGGGAGGGGCATGCTCTCGGGGGAGGGACGTGCAGACACGTGAGTAGCCGGGCTTGAGGAATGGACGCAGCAGAGGGGCCCCAGGATGTAATTCCGCAAAAGCCTTCAGGCACTTAGACAGAAAGCCCCGTTCCCAGCCCCCCCCCTACTCCTGGGACTCCCCATAGCGTCCCAGTTAGGTGACCCACCGAGGAGATACTCTCAGTCAAGGAGGTAAAAGAGGTGCGCCTGATGGCTCCCCAGAGCCGGCCAGGCTAATGATTATGAAGTCGCCCCTCTCTTCTCAGTGCTGAACCAACATTAGGGAATAGAGGCACCGTTAGCACTAAAGAGAGGTATGAGATTACTGCAATCCCCAGCAGAATGGGAAACTGTGTAATGAGTGTCCAAGTTAAAGTAAGTAAAGTTAATAAGAGCCAGATGTTAATGTGCAGCCACAATCATCCCACACTGACAGGCCTGCTGAAGAATAGAGTAATTAGGATTACCCAAAGTCAGCACCTAATCATCTTAATGAAACATAATAAAGGTGCACTGAGTGGAATCTACGCATGACCTCCCGCCTCATCGGAAAAACAAGAGAGGTGCACCCACTCTGGTCAGTTTCAAAACACGCTATTAATAAGCTGAGATATGCCTTATAAAACACCAAACAGCTCTGGAATTGTATCCCCTTTGCCAGTTCCAGTGGGCATTTCATGTTTAGAAAAGTTAGATACTTGTGAATTATCCAATATGCACTTTAGTACATGAAACACAGAAAAATCACAGACCTTTAGTGGTGTCTGAAAACATTTTTTTAGCAGCCATGATAAGGCCCAAGTTACTCAAAGTATATGGTTATATTATTAGGGTTATGGATGTATCACTGCAGGCTAATGTCAGCACGCTCATTGAGTTCACTGTTTGCTTATTCCTAAAATAGGTTGAGTTTTGTCTTCTCTGAACTCGGAGATAAGCCCAGATCTGTCTTCCCTAGCTCAGCCCTCACCGCAGCCCTGTCATGCCCAACTCCCATTTTGTTTTGTTCATGTTTTAGATCCCAAAATGGCTGCCTCGTGGTCTCATAGTCCCATATTCCCTCTGTGATTTTATTCTTAATTGTTATCCCAAAATGAAGACTCTTTTCCTTCTATCCACCCCGGTTTCATGTGGATTTGTTTGCTATCCTGCAGGAAGTTTTATACATTCATATACATTTGTATTTCTTTATTGGATTATATTACACATTTTGACAAGGCCATTCATACATTCACCAGTGTGTTGGTCTGCCAAGTTTGGCGCTATAAACTTTTTGCGCCAGTCCCCTTTTACCACATCATCAGCAGATGTCATGTATGCATTACCCTGCAGCACTTGCTGGAGGAGGCAAGTCAAGAGAGAAAAATGACCCTTCCCACAAGTCTTTTTCCTTTTTTTTTTTACTCTTTATAAAAACCTTAAATGGCCGAATTAGTCTAAACTTCATATCGCAGGCAAAAAAAAAAGGCAGAGGATAATGGTTAAGCTGCCATTGAAGGTAATGAGTGTTAAGTCAATAAAAATGGTAATCAAGGTTTTATTAGAGGTATGTCAGCAGCTAGCACAGTCATTTTTCTACACGGTGAAAGGTATCATAAGTTTCAAGGTTTCACCACACGGCCATATTTCACTGGTATTGGAAATACAGAGGTTTCGGTATAAATTTGTGCCTTTAAAATGAGGTGATATATTTCTGCAAGAAAACTCCCCAAAGCAGCAGATGTATATATCACTGGCATGCAGGAAAAATACAGCAAGCTGCAGACCCACAGGCTTCCTGGTGCTTCCGTTAATCCGCGAGCCTCTCTTTTAGCGTCTCCTATAGTTGCGAACGGTCCTGTCAGGGTTGATTTGTACAGGAAACCGCCGTGATCGACTCGGCTCAACCGCCTCGTGCGGGATTTCACGTGAAGATTTCAATCTGTTGCTCTCTTTTAACTAGGACCCTGGCTGACGGAAACAAAATTCATCTACACCCAGTGCAGTGCCTCGCACGACAAATGAAATGAACCCAATATGGACTCCCATGTTTACTCAGGCCCCAGAGCGCATTATGCACAGTATATACAGCATTCTTTGCATAAATAAAATAATCGTCATGGCGACTAGGCGGCTTAGCGCGTAAGGCTGTGCGCGGATGCTGGCGTCGCCCCTGCTCGGGGGCTCCTGCATTTTCTCCATTTTCTGTTCAACTGCACCAATATGAGAGTTCAATTGCACTGATGAACCATAATCACACTGATTGTATGCATGTGTGCCCTGTGATGGACTGACACCTTGACTGTGCCCCATGTGAATCTTGCAATAGACTCCAGCCTCTCCATGAATAGAACAAGCAAGAACTGGGTGGATTTATTTTGCTATAGTTCAGGGAAAAATATCAAGAATAACTCAAAACTTTTTTTTTCTCAGGCCTATTTATAATCACTATGCATACACTGATTCTTGGTAATGTCAATAAAGGAGGAAATACATCTATGGAAATAATTTCTCTGTCTCACAGTTCCCTACTGACAACATAAGAAGGCTTCATCTTATTTGTCCTTTGGTTGCTATACATGGTCAAATTGTCCACCTTTAAAATACAGTGTGACAGATTTTCACACACATTCGAAAGTGAAGTGATGGAGGAATCGGCACATCACTGTGTGACACCCATAATGACTGGTGCACGTACAGGCTGCATATCTGAGTGTCAAGTGCTGCCAGGTGTGAAGGTGAAGCTTGCGGCTGTGCCCTTGTCTGCTCCCTTTCACAGCAGTCCGGAGGTCACTCTGATCAGCGAGGGTCCGCACGACAGCCGCCATACAGCTGCACTGCAGCTTGCAGACACTCTACTGCAAATAACCTTCATGGGAAGAAGTTAGCACAGTGCTAATGTCCATGCATTATACGGACACAAGTATTGGGACACGCCTCTTAAGGACTGAATTCAGGCATTATATTCAGACCCACTGCCACAGGTGCATGAAATCAAGCACCTAGCCATGCAATCAGGTGTACGAACATTTGTGAAAGAATGAGTCATTCAAAAGAGTTCAGTGAATTCAAGCATGGCACTGTCACAGGATGCCACCTTTGCAATAAGTTCGTGAAATTTCTTTCCTGCTAGATATTTGACTGTCAACTGAAAGTGGTATTATTGTAAAGTGGAAACGTTTAAGAACAATAGAAACCCAGCCATGAAGTGGCAGACCCCATAAAGTAACAGAGCGGGGTCACAGAGTGCTGAAGCACAGAGTACATAAAAGTCACCAATGCACTGTTGACTCAATAGTTCTAAACTTCCTCTGGCATTAACCCCAGTACACAGTACAGTATGTGCTGGGAATGGGCTTCCATGGCCAAGCAGCTACATGCAGGCCTCAGATCACCAAGCACAGTGTAACGTACGCCACCACTAGAGTCTAGTGCGGCAGAAACATGTTCTGTGGAGTGATGAATAACGCTTCTGTCTGGCAGTCTGGTGGACGAGTCTGGTTTTGGCAGATACCAGGAGAACATTACCAGCCTGACTGCATTGTGCCAACTGTAAAGTTTTGTGGAGAAAAGATTATGGTATGGGGTTGTTTTTCAGGGGTTGGGCCCATAGTTCCTAAGAAGGGAGCTCTTAATGCTTCAGCATAGTAAGACATATTGGAGAATTTTATGCTTTATGTGTTAACGGTTTGGGGAAGGCCCTTTTCTGTTCCATCATGACAGTGCCCCAGTTCACAAAGCAAGGCCCATAAAGACATGGTAGGGTGAGTTTGGTGTGGAAGAACTTGACTGGCCCCCACAGACCCTTGACCTCAATGCCATCAAACAGATTTGGGATGAACTAGAATGGAGATTGTAAGCCAGGCCTTTATGTCCAACATCAGTGCCTGACCTCACAAATGCTCTTCTGGATGAATGTGCTAAAATTTCACCCGACACATGCCAAAATCTTGTGGAAAGGCTTCCCAGAAGAGTGGTAGCCATTATAGCTGCAAAGGGGGGACCCTGATGCCTATGGATTTGGAATGGGGTGTTATATACGTTCCTGTAGGTATAATGGCCAAGTGTCCTAATACTTTTGTCCATGTAGTATACATATATGTTAGTCCTTTTCCACTAACAAAGAACTGGTTCCGTTCATGAACCAGTTCGGTTGGGAACCAGCTGCCAACCAGGAACGAGCCCGTGTTTCCACCAATTTTTGTCTCAGCAGTTGGAACCATAGTGTCGTCAGTGGTGGCTGTACTTCAAGAGGTACAGTTTACATTCGCCTTCATGCAGTTTATTTCTGTAATTAATTTGTATTTTACTTTTAGTTTTTTTAACTACTGTCCCTTTGCTAAATTTCTGAGCCAAAGACTGACTTTTTACTCCAATACATTTTGCGTGAGACCGTTGCACACCCAATAATAATAATAATATTAATAATAATAATAATAATTTAAAAACCATTGTCTTTGAGTGAAGGGCTGCACAGTTCTGAGTAAAATGTGAATTTCAACTGAGAATAGCGAATACTATTTTCTTTCAATAATATATTTATCTCTTCTTATTATTTTTATTATTATTTAGCATTACATGTCTGCTACATGTCTATATGAAGACAGACCAAACAAAACGTAGAGATGCACAATATATTGCGTAATATGCTGATATTACTGTCATTTGTTAGCATAATCAAACCTAATGACAACCACTGAAATAATGGTGTTCAATACATTTTACATAGTAGACGACAAGGGATTTGGTCGGGTTGATCACTACTTAAAAGAGATCTCAAAGTACCAGCCCATTGCATGCTTATAATTCATTATTAATCTGGCAAGTAGATCGATCTTTCATACTCCATATGATAAAAACATGATGTAACAGCATTCCACTAATATTTTATTTAAGCAATATTTTGGTGCATTATCTGTAGTTTTACTTAAGTACTAAAGCTAAGTACATTTTCACTGTCTGTTGCATGTTTGTGTCACGCCTGTAGGTAAGATAGTTTAAGCCCGCTCATGATGTCACCACAGCTACCACAGTCCAACTATTTCTTGGGTCTCAAGACGAACAGCATTTTTGGTTCTTGTTTTTATTTTGGCGGAGACACAGAACAAAAACAGGTTCATGAACCGGAACAGAACCGGTTATCAGTTGGTGGAAAGTGCTATGTATGGCCTCTGTGGGGTCCTTCAGTACCTGTTCTCTCTCTCTCTGAGCCTGCAGAATGTGCAGCTGCCCTGGAAGACATCTGCGCCTGTGTAGTGCATTCTACTGAGAGATACACCCCTTCCATGTTCCAAAGACTACATTTATAGACTAAGTAAAGTTCAGCATAATTGACATATTTTAACCACTACGTCATACATTCAAGTTAACTAATTTAACTAATTAACGGTTCACATTTCAACGTGTTCAATCCACATAATAGCAACGTGACTTCACCCTCTCCTTTAACCTCAACGGCTCCCTCATCAGAAAGTTAAAGAATAAAGGTATTAAAAATGTAATACAATAAAATTCATGTGTCATTGGAATTCATTCAGTGAATTCCATCATTCAGTGGTACAGCGTGTAAGCTAGTTGAGCACATGCTAAAGAATACCCAAAATAGTAAGTGCTACAAAATACTTGCAGTAAACTGCAATTATGTATTCCTGGGATAGATTGGAAGTCAGTCCAGGCCTGCTTCCTGCATTGTGACCTATGCTACTTGGCATTGGTTCCATGTTAACACAACTACCCCATATTGAATAATTAGGCATAGAAGACGGAACGATGCACCAGACTTTTTTCACATTGTTCAATTCCATTGATTTCTTCCTGGACACTTTCCTGGATCATTGTTAAAAAAAAAATCTCCCAAAATCCCAGTATGTATAATTCTGTCCCTGGATCTTTTTGTTTTAAAATCGAAATGGCACTCAGTAACGACAAGTAGGATAGCTGTGTACAAGATGCATGTGCCTTTATATCCTAAGATTTTGATGTTTTTTTAATGGAATGGGAATCAGAGGGACCACAATTCATACCGAGGGGCCAACCTTATCATTAGCCAATGATATGTTTTGAATCAACGAGTGACAGGGGAGGGAGCACTCCAGGGGCCAATCAGCTGGAGCCGGTGCCCCTGTGGCTCCACCCCCGTATATGCCCCCCGGTTCATTGATGGGGGACTTCCTCAGGAGTCTGCTGGCCTGGAGGGAAGACACACATCTGAGATAAAAGGGGCTGTTGCCACAGCAAGACAAGGTGGTTGCACAGGTCATTTCCCTGATGCTATGAGGGCTGCTTGACTGAGGATGCAGAAGATATACTGCTAACATGCATGGACAAGTACGCCTCTGCACACATGATGGACAGACACGGCAATTAATATCCGCGAGCGGCAGCGTCCTTAAATTCACTGCTACATAAACACTAGGGCCTCTGCTTTACATCCTGACAGGCCTCCAAGACATCTGAACCCCCAAGCGTTAATTTTCGCAAAATCCATGAAAAGCAAGCAGGATGATTTATCGTCTTTTGAAATGCATGCAATATGCCCGAGGCAGAAGGATCCTTTTTTCCAGATACTGCACTATCTGCCAGACTGTAGTTTTTTTTTTTTTAAGTAATGCATGCTGTAGGACAGTTGTTTTGTTTGACCTGAGAAGTACCTTCCAGAAAACCAAACTTGTCTAAGAAAGTATCTTGAAGATTTCAGATGTGACTCTTGCCATGACCTGCCCATAGATCAGGGTTCCCCAACTCCGGTCCTGGAGGGCCAGTCTGTGACACAGTTTCCAGATTTCCTTGGTCAAACACATCTACTAAACCTTGCGATTGCTTGTTGAGCTGAATAAGGTGTGTTTGAGGAAAACTGTGTCGCAGACTAGCCCTCCATGACCGGAGTTGGGGAACCCTGCCATAGATGGAGATGTAAGTCAGAAACCCAGGAAAAAAGCTTTAAATCAAAAGACAATGTCTATGGTCACACTTAACAATGGAGCACCGGAGGAAATCTCCAACGAGGTTTGCTAGGAAGATTCATAGTTTCAGCTGGTTAATAAAGGCCTAAAAGAATTACATAGTTCTTCAATACAATGCGATTCACAGTGTATCAAGGGAAACTAAGTGGTACAAGTACAGATGAATTACGTTTCATCACAGGGTAAGTAACCAATTTCTAGCGTCAACCTATGAAACGCACAAATGAAAATCAGATGTGTAGCAGAAATCTCTCCTTTACAAGAATATCTCCAACCGGCAACCATAAAAAATATATATCACGCAGACACACAGTTGTTCAACACAACGTATACTGTCATTTATATTGGGTTTAGGGGTCCTGCTTGCAACATGCAATATTGTTTTATTGTAGAAGGGAGAATTACATTGTATGTATCGGTAAACACGTGTGAAGAGCAACCTGTTATGGGTGGGCCAGAAAACCACTTTACAGGGTCATGAATTTAGTAGAATTTATCAGGCTACACACATTTATACACATGACTGGGGATGAAGGACAGGTGGAATTAATCACTACATCAGCGCTGGTCACCGCACTGTCCTTCCAAAGCCTCCCCCAGAATGTGCAGAATTCAGAAAAGCACATGGGAGAACAGTACGTCATGCTTCAAGTGTGTTTTGGAAATAATGATCCATACTAGCTTTAAAGTTAGTGTATTATGATCTAAAAGCATACAGAACCTAGCATGTGGAACAGCCTTTCAAAAATACAATCTGCTCCCCTTCCCACCAGGGTTGAGGTCGCTCTGATCAGCAAGAGTCTGCATAACAGCTGCCATAGAGCTGCACTGCAGCTTTAAGACAGTTTACTGCAACACAGATTGTACTATAAAATAACCTTCATGGGAAGAAGTTAGTACAGAGGATAAGGACACGTCCATACACTATATGGGCCAGGAAACCACTTTACAGGGTCATGAATTATTATATGTAATTTTCCATACCCGCTTGTCCTATGCAGGGTTGGGGGTGCGGGGTAGGAGCAGAGGCGGGAAATAACCCGGGACGGGGTGCCCCCCCATCTCAGCCAATCACTGTAATCAAACTCACTCAATCAACTTATTACTTTTACTGTACCTGTAATAAATTAGCATTCATTTCCCCACGCAAAACAAAACAGGCTTACAGTCTTGTGGCTTTAAATTTGCCCACTGATCATAAGTTTCATATATGCAAATTATAATCTTTTGTTCCACTGCCATTGTAGTTAGCAGGGGAGCTAGCAAGCTAGGTCATACCTTCTGGTATGTTAAAAGAATGCTGGAAAGTTACTAAAGTAAAGAATGAGTCGTCCTTGTAAAAAAAGAGTATGTATTTGGAAATAATAGGAGGAGGAAGCATTTTACTGCTGCCTGCATTGCTGACCTTCTGCATTCTATAAGCAACACATTGTTACATGGAAAAGCCAAACAGTAAATCAATAATAATTTGAGATTCGACTAGTCTGCAATAAAGCATTTTATTCTAGGTCCTCGAGGCCTCAGGGGCTTCCAGGTCTTACCTCCAGCTGAGCAGTTAATTGACTGTTAATTAACTGTTAATTTGTCTAATTCTGAGTTCCATTACTTGCCAGATGAGACTTCCCTTTCTTTGAAAGACTTTTTGGTGTCTTTGTAATAATAAAACGTTTTTTTGTTTAATACTTAAATTAGGTTAATCAGTCAATGAGATGGTGAAATAGCTATGCCCAGAATAGCTATAACTAATCAACTGTTAGAACGAGCAAGGAACTAAAAAGTTACAGGAATATAAAAAGAGGCAAACCTGGAGAATGTATCTGCAATCCAAAACCTAGCCAAGCACATACATTGTAAAGTAGTTGTCATGGTCCGGTGTTACATGCAGAGAGGTGCAGTGGCCCAGGTGGAATATAAGATGGGCCTGACAGAGCATCTTGAGAGCAGTTTCATTCACTAAAGAACAATTCTATTGCTGACGTAGAATCGGCTTTACTCAAACACTGCTCTCACTGAAGGGAAGCATGCCATTAAGGCTAGCACCGACACTTGTCATGGTGGGAGGGAGACCATGCATATAGACCATATACCCAAAATACCTCATCATGCAAAGCCTTCACAGTACACTTCGTTACGACTCCGATGTAAACCATTTTGAATTCCTAGTTGATTATTGGAGGGAAACTATAATACAAGACTGCATTGTGCTGCAAGTTCGGTTTTTGAGTAAATAATTCTCAACACTTTGCCATTCAGCACACAGTGACTAGCTGCTCAGGGACCTGCACTGGCCCCAGGGTATTTTAAAGTGTTCCCAGCCATGTCAAGTGTCTGTCAGCTCCAACAACCCGAGCAGCTAGGGTAATGGACCGACACGAAATAAATGCTTTAAGCACAACTCATATCCGCCTATCTAAGCAATGTTTCAAAGACTATAGAGAAAAAGTATAGAATGTCAAGTCCCCACTGGTCGCTTAGTTTGCTGGCACTCCCAGGAGGTTCTGTTTCTACTTCCTGTCAAGCTTTAAATCTCAGGAAACAGTATCTATGCCAAGAAAACTCCTTAGTGATTCACAAAAATTCCTTCGGTTTTATTTATTTATTCGCTTTTTTCATATGCGCTTTATGCCTTGTTTTACTTCTTCCATTAAAGAGTTTACCAAGTTGTTAACAAGGGCAACAGAAACCATTGACAACTTCACTAGTGATGGCAGCTTCACTATTCGAGGACATTAAACAAAAATGAGTGTCCTTATTCTTATATGATATGCTATGCACAGTGTCCACAATGGCTAACAGTAATATGGAGCACTACAAAAACAATCAATGGAGTCCCCCACCACTTATTTCGGAGGTTTCGGAGCTTGTGGGAATGTTAATATCAGTTAAAAACATTCAATGCATCCACTCCATTAGCAGAGTGTATCCCATTCTATCTTTAGGTAAAGACAGTCTCAAATTTATTTACATTTATTCAATTTACAATAGTTAGGTTTTATATACTCTGATATAGTTGTATTTCTCTAAGTTTAACTTGCTGTTTTTATTAACTAATTACACTTCAGTAACAAAGGCCTGGGATAGCACGGTGGTGCAGTGGTTAGCACTGCTGCCTCACGGCTCCAGTAACGAAGGCCTGGGATAGCACGGCGGTGTAGTGGTTAGCACTGCT